>OMKL01047772.1:0-20899 GCA_900302295.1 Parasudis fraserbrunneri
TACAGATTTAACCTAAGATATAACCCTGCTTCTAACCCTTGAAATTTCATCTGATAGTTTGCATGTGACTCTGAAATTGCTCTGAGAATACTGAGAACTAATGTAGGTGGTGTTGTGCTGGCATCCTACACTACCGGTTGCACAGTGAGATTATATGTTAGGGACAAGGCCGTTCACACACACACACACACACACACACACTATAAATGACTTTGGACCTGGTCCAAGTTTGCTCAACCAGGGTGAGGTTTGTGTTTCATTGTCTGAAACTAAACGCATGGGAATCGTCTCTCGCCCTCACAGATCTCAACTCGTACCTTGAACCCACAGAACCAGATGACCAGGAAATGGACTATGACAACATTTGGGAGTATGACTGTAATACTGGGATGATTCAGCCCATGTCTGGAATTTCACCACACCGGACGGGATTAGACTTTGGGGCCAGAGGCCTCGGTGCCATGGCAACGCAGCAGAGATGGTCATAAAACAAAACAATGGACCCGGCACTCGTCTGGACGTGTGCAAACAGCAGATCTCTATCAGAGGCATAATAAAAACCGACTATCAAAGACTGTCTCCCGCCTGCAACATATACAGTATGTTCCACAAAAGCCCTTGAACTGCGGCTGTTAGATGTTGGGTAGTGAAGAAGAGGAGTGGTCGGTGCGGCCATGATGAGGAATGTGCGACTGACCTCCGACAAAAATAACACACTACAATATGAAAGGGATAGGATACTACCACTGCCTATTTCATGTAGCATTCGAGACACAACTGCAAAATGTACATACCTAAGTGCTTGAAAATGCTATTTTTGTAATTTATGCTGTATAGTTGCATTGTTACGAGTGTCATATACAGCACTAACAGACAAAATATTTTTTTTATTATATCATTATTTATGAGCATTTTCTTACGTACATACCGTCCTGTTGTTTACATTCATTTTTATTATTGTTTTTCCTTGTTATTTCATAAGTAAAGCTAAAACAGCATTCCACCAAGCGTAGTTGTCATAGCATGTACATTTTTGTATATTCATTATTTTATTGTGTTAAAAATAGCAAGGCAAATAGAGGTGGCTTGAATGGACAGCCTGCATTGTGCTAACACCACTTTAGCTACTGCAAAATATCAATCTCTGTGTGGCTTGTTTATTTTGTTTGAGGTGTTTATTTATATTTGGAAATAAAATTAAAAAAAATTAAAAAAAATCTTCTTATGACTTGATTCTTTGCTATTCTGATAGAACTGATTGGAGTTACGTAGAGTAAAATATAGTAAAAAAAAAGACCTTATAAAAGACCTTATAAAAAAAAAAAGACTTATAGAAACAAAGAAAATGGGAAATTAATATTATGAAGAAAAAAACAAAGAATGTGAGATTACAGTCCAGATTTATGTGTGACATACCAATAATAATCAGCAGCATGTATACTATATTTTATGCTTGATCAACAGCATGTATACTATATTTTAAAATAATTAAAATATATGCTTGATCAACAGCATGTATATGCTTTATGGTACTACATCGCCATCTGCTGGTGAAAATCCACATTGTGTATATGTTGAGTCAAACAAGTAAATTAACTGGAAGGCATTTCTTGATGCAAAACCTTTGTTTATTTGAAAATTACTATTATTGCATGCTCAACCTAATAGTTAGTGCTGTAAATTTTTTGAAATTACAATTTAAACATTGAATTAATACAGTACTGATAGTCTAGCAGTGGTTTGTATGATCCTGTGTTGCCCTCTAGTGTTTTAGAGGCATCATCTTCAACTGTCAGTGATTCTAATGAAAACAGAGACACAGCCAATAACTCAGAAATGGTCATTTACTGATATTAAAATTAAGGACGTTCACATCACAGCTCACAAAGCAAGCCATAAGACAAAAAATAGTAATCTATAAATGATCTATTATGAAAATAAAATACCTCTCACAATGTATGAATCTGACACTGGCACAGAACAAGTCCCCCCAATAAACTATATTTCTGCGGTGTAAGGGTGTGATGCATCATGTAATTACATTTAGAAAAATATTGTAACAGGTGTCAATAAACATTAAAGCACCTTCTTCAGAATCCCTACATTCTTTGTCCTTTCAAATAGGTCAGTCACAAAACCACAAATCCTATATCTATATATCTATCCCATATATTGTCAATCAAACATGGTAACTTTGTGTTGCTCTTATTTAACAACCCTTCTCATCTCTCTTCAATACGTACTGAGACTTTCTTTATAAAAAGTAAAATATGTTTCTCTTATTTCTTGTAAATAGACATCTGTTATCCATCCATTTGGTCATTTGAACACTTCCTAATCAATAGGAGTTACTTTAGAAAATAAAACCGTGTGCTGTTGGTGGCTGACAGCAGGTATATCCCCGAATGGCCCGAATTCTCAATCCACCTTTAGTGACCACGCCCCTAATCCAAGCCGTTGAGGAGTAGTTCATGTTTTTAGTTTTATGAGAATAGCGCCACCATGGGGCAAGATGACTCAGAACTTGACGGGCCGCCTTGCTATGGTAAGACAAATATATTTGTCAAGTTTGGTGGAAATCGGATCAGGAGATACACTTATTTGAATATTGAACATTTGGTCTGATGGTGGTGCTAGAAGAAAGGTCATGGGGTCACCAAAATCAATAGGATTCTTCCTCTAGGGGTCATGCATGTGCACAGCAAATTTGAAAAGATTCAAATGAAAGCTATTCGAGTTATCGTGTTCACAATTAGGATATGAACATTTGGCCTTGTGGTGGTAGAGGAAAGGTCATGGGGTCACCAAAATCAATACAATAGGCTTCTTCCTCTAGTCAGGGAGGCAAGCTCTCTTTAAATCCAAGCTTAAGACCCATCTATTCTGTCTCTCTTACGGCCTACCCTAGCCATGTCTGGTCTGGGATCAACTCAGCCTCTTAGTAAGTTTAGTTTAGTTTAGTTTGTTTTGTTAGTGTATGGAAGAGCTGATGGGAACATAGTTAGGTTGACTGTCTTCTGCACCGGACTAACTGTCTACTTCTGTGAGGCGGTACGTTTCTGTGAGTGGATGTGTTTCTGTTAGTGCGTGTGCTGTTTCGTGTTTGGTTACAGGTCTTCCTAGGCAGTTAAGATGGTGCTCTGCCCGCCCTGTGCCATTCATCATTCATTGGGACCTGCATGGATGCCTTGGACTGATATCCCAGTCAATGCTCAGTCCTTTGGCTTGCTGGTTACCATGTTTCTCTATTGGGTGTGTCTATATGGTCTATGTGTGGCTGTGGAGTCTGCCTGTCTGTGTGCATGTATATGTTCCAGGTCAGCTTCTGAGGTGAACGCGGTGCCCTGGCTCTGCCTCCCACCCTGGCCGCCTCTGCTGAGTGTATCCGACCTGTAGGTGGTGTCCTGCTCTGCTCCCTGCCCCAGCCGTTTCTGCTCTCGGTGCCAGGCCTGTGCTTTGCCTCCCATCCTGCACTGTCTCCTGAGTCGTGTGTTCGTCGTGTTTCCTTGGATCACCCTGGGTGGCAACCCATCAGACACTAATTACGCTATCTCTAAGGATGCTGTGGTCATTGTGGATCACTCTGGGTGGCAACTGTTAAATGGCAACTGTTAGACAGTGCATACTACTACGTACTACGTGCATACTACATGGTTGAGAAGCAAAGGAAAACTAGCATCTCACGTTTTCTGAATGTATGTACATTTTTAAAACTGTGACAGTAAAAGAATCTTGAATCTTGAGTCTTGAATAATGATGCTATCTTTACCATCTCATGAAGTCGTGTGTTCATTGTGTTGCTCTATGATCACCCTGGGTGGTTACTCGTTGGACGTCGTTGATGCCATCTCCATGAACGTTGTTATGCCCTGTTGTCTCTGCTTACCTGTTATGCCTTTCTATGATTTCCCTTGTATTGTTTATCATCACTATTATTTGTATTATTATTACTATTATTACTCCCTTATTGTATTTTTTTCTAAATTGTTGCCCACTTCAACACCTATTGCACGTCTGGTGTTCTGGTTGAGGGGTTCTCTCATTGAATTGCCCATCTAAGGTTTCTTCCCTTTTTTCCTGTTAAATTTTTTTCTGTGAGCGTTTTTCTTTATCTTCTCTGGGAGTTTAGCCAGGGAGTGTTGTACCTTTGTGGGCCTGTGAAGCTCATTGAGACATGCATTGTGATTGTGGGCTATACAAATAAATCTGACTTGACTTTAGAGAGTTCATCCTCTAGAGGTCATAATGTGCACCACAAATTTGACAAGATTCAAATGAAAGCTATTGGAGTTATCTCGTTCTCATGAAGGATCTGCTGCAGCGGCGGCAGCGGTCGGGGTAAATCCATAATGTCACCGACACTGTCGTAATAGTAATAATATGTAACACTTCAAATGGAGAAATTAGTCAAACTAAAAATGTTAATATGTAAATTAAGTTACAGTGCAAATACATAATGCAGTCATGTCACTGCACATTACAGATTCATTCCTGTAGGGATTGACAGACAGCAGGGTACATCTGACTCTGTGCCTTTTCTCCAGCTGCCTCCACTCTGACGTATCTCCGCAGGTATCGGATGGCAGACAGCGCACTTACATTTGCCAGCAGAACTGTGTGATGTCACAAAGGGAAAATTAAATATGCTGGCCAAGACAGACATTACTGAAAATGTATTTTTTCACTGAAATAAAAAAAGATTTGGTCACACTGAGGTAAATAGACTTGGGTCAACTCATTTCCCCAAATTAATTACAAAACATTCACCTCACGCAATGATAATCAAACTCCTACAACCATTAAAACAAAATACGATAATACTTTATTTAATTACAACAGCGTAACATATTATGGCACATTGATAATACATACCAGCCTTCCAGGCATCTTCAACTTGTGGATTAGCAGTCTTGAGCACCCATGAGGCAAATGCAATGCAAACCAAACACATATCGGATTGTTTGAGAGGCAAAAGGGAGGCATCAAGTCCTATAAAGAGGGCGAAAGTGTGTTAAAACAAAACCTTTTGAACTACTTTCCATTGATATACTACACAGATTAAAAACACAGGAATTAGTTTATTGAGATACCGTGCAGTCACAACGGTGTCTGCTAGGAGATCAGGGGAGTCATCATCATTGACTTCACTAACACAAGACCCCATTAAGAACATGGAGGGAACATGTTGTTCTTTCACACTGCGACCCAGTCAAATCCCAGACACCACAGCACCTGGACTGGGTAGGTTCCGCAGTAGGCGCGAGGCTACTTCAAGTTAGCCAAACACTCTAGGCGCACAAAGGATAATCCTTGTGAACAACTGACAAATATTGGATAACAAATGAATATAGTAAAGATCACTGTTTTGATTACAGCTGCTGGGTGTGTAAGATATGGGATCTATACGGACGTATTCCTCTGGCCACAAGCTAAAACTATTTTGGTTTCCCCTTCAAAGCCAATCATGTGAATTACCCCTGGCACCGGCGACTTAGTGAGGACACTCATTGAGTGAAGTCAAGTTATCACGTACGACCATTCCTCTGGCACTTGTCTTTGCACTACTATGTGCGTCCAGCCCGGTCAGTGTCCTTCACCAGCTGTGAGCTGAATTTGGCCACTCAGGTTGTGAGCTATAGCAGCCACCATGTGAATAATAATGGATTCTAATCTACACTACAATGCAACCATGTAAATGAGATGGAAAGTAGCATGCAAATAAATGCATGCAAGTACAGTATACGTATTTACAGTATAAATACTTTCATTCTATGTTTTGTTTTTTTGTTTTTTAACTTGAGCAGGTTATTAAAAAAATCCTATTTAATGTGTTGTAAGTATGATTAGAATGCATTATAAACACAGGCTTCATAGAAGGTGTTACCAAAATGTCCTTACTTGGATTAGCGACAACTGTCTGTAGAGCCCCATATCTGAGGGGCTGCGCTGCCAGCTGTCTTGAGATCCTGTCCTCCAGGTGGTACAGAAGTGGATCAGGGAAAGGCACGCCTTGGTTACCCAGAATATCAATGGGCTGAATTGCCCTTCGTAATGACCTGCTGCTTTGTGTCACTGGCACAAGAGACGAGGAGTTGGATCTCTGCCTCTGGCTTGCCGAGCCAGTGAAATTGACATTTCTCAGGGAGAACGTGTTTTTCCAGAAGAAATTCTGTCCAAGGTCCGAATCAGTGTAAAAGTTCTCGTATGAATCTGTACTAATCTTGGTCTGACTTGCCTTGCAGGTGAGCCGTGTCACCACCCGTATCGGGCCACGGTCTTCATCCTCATCGGACTCCTTGGCGGAATCATCAGAGGAGGAGGAAGAGGAAAAGAAGTGATCATAAGCGTCAGGGAACTGCAGATTTCTACCACTTGAATGAGAGTAGGAAAAGACGGGCAACAGTTCATCTTTGGCCTGATCTGATGATCCGATCAGAGGGTTGAAAAAGCCTCCGGCATCAAAGTCTGAGAAAAAATGATCATACATCTCAGGGACAGTGTTTCCACTGACGCAGTCAGTGACAGTGTTATCTACATCTGATGTGCTCGACTTAGATGGTTTTCCACCAAACATGTAGTGAAATATATTAGTGAGAGAGATCCCGTAGCTTTGTGTCGATATATCCTCAGTAAAAGAAGATGGAGGTAAAGAGTCCATGTCGCTGTCTCGCCTAGCCATGTGTCCTTCGGTGAAAAGGTCCATTTCTAATTGTCCATCCTCTGTGCTGACTGTTGGTAGAGCATGAGCTTTCCACGTCTCAGTAAAAGGACTGGACTCCAGGGCATGTAGATTACGCACACTTGTGTTTTTGCAAATCTTTTTGAGGTACTTTTGCGAATTACTGCTGCTGCTTGAGAGGAGTGGTTGAGGAAGATCTAACACAGATGTTAACATTATATTCTCATGATAAATACCAGCACCTAGACTCACTGGGTCTGGTTCACTCTCCCACATAACACCCACTGGGTTGAAAGAATCCTCTGTCACAATAGAGTCACAGTTTGGATTTGAATCTTCAACATCAGGAGAGCCAGACATGTCAATGCTAGGGTGGTGAGGATGGGGATCATCCAGGTGAGTGAAGTAGCCTGAATCTGCAGCATCAGAAATGTCCACTTCCTCCCTCTCTGATGATGGTGGGAGAAAGCCTGAAGGTTCGGCTTCTCTGACCATCCGAAGCCCCAAAATGTCTTTTATTGTCAGGTTCTCCATCTCATTCCAAAAAGAGGACATGGTGTACACTGAATGTTTGGAGTCAGGTGCTTTTCCAACCCCATTTACTGTTTTGGATTTCGAGACATCGTCTTCTGTTTTGCTTTCTGAATCATATTTGAGCTCTGAGGTGTCTTCAGATATACCCTGGCTTCTAGGTTCAGATGCATCTCCTTTGCTGTCATCTGTTACTGGGATTTGTGGTATTTTTTCCCCCTGACCACAGAAATGAATTTGAGTGACAGATGAAACTGGATTTTCTGATGACATTTTGGCAATATCTGTATTTGAGAGAGCCGTCACAAGTTCTTTGTTAGACAGAACGTCAAATCTTCGGTTGTCTTCCAAAGTAGATTTTGATCCATTTGGTGTAATATGTGATGGACCTATCAACAGTTCCTCTGAAATAGGTAATTTAGGATTGACTTCAAATGTACTGTTACATGTGCAATCCACTGTTCCAGGACTCTCACTTATTGTATCATTATCTGGAACAGCTTTAGATGATGCTTCAAATTCACAAGAATGTTTTGTTTGGTCTATTCCATTATTTTCAAGTGACAAATGGGATACTTTAGGCCTACACCTCTTATCAGGTAATGAATTGCTGGATTGTAATGTTAAATAAGCACTGGCCACTTCAGTTGGATTGTCATTGAGAGTTGAACTGGACCTATTTTTTAATTCCTCTTGCGTGTCAGAACCAATCATAACAATTGGAGACATGGGGAAGTTGGTCTTTTCAAATGTAGAGCTATGCTGGGCTTTGTCATGACAATCCATTTCCAGCTGTTGTGGAGGCTCGGCCTCTCTTTGGCACCGTGAAAGGCTGTCTCTGCCAGAGTTTCCTACCTCTACGGCCAGGCCTGACTTGCTGGCAGATACTTTGTCAGTTAGAACACCATGCTGGCTGGCTCCCAAAGCAGGAGAATTTGATTCTCCATTTTGTGAAATATTAGACTGGGTTATTAATATGTCCTCTGCTGCACACGATTTAGAATTTATTTCACTTTCACAACAGCTTGTGAGAGTATAATTCATCTTATCAGAGTGATGGAGGCTCGCTGTGTGAGCCGCCTCTTTTTCGCATACTGAAAGGGTTTTTCTATCCGAGCTCCCCACTTCTATGACCAGTCCTGACTTACTGGTTGTTAAGGCAATACTAGAGACTGGCAACCGAGGCGATTCAGTTGATGTTTGTCCTTGCAATGTGCTGCATGGCTGTAAATGTGTCACCACATTACCATTACAATTTGGTGTTGATATAATGCTGTAATCTGTTGAATCTGGTAGGGAGGCCAATCTGTCCGTGCTTGTACTGTTCACAGACAGGTCTGTTGCTTTGCACCTTCCATCTCTAGCAAGAGTATAGGTTGACACTGAACTCTCAGTTAGGTCAAACCTCTCTGATAAATTCTGGCATTGGCTGTCACTTAGGGGAGCAGGAGGAGAAATAATGTTGAATTTGTTCTCTACAGAGGTTAAGTTTAGTGGCAGATTACTCAAGGCTATTCCACTGAGAACCTCTGAATATGCATCTGAAGCATAGGTACAGTCTATCTTTTTGGTTTGATCTGATAAATGTGGATACATTCCTCTTCCCTGGGCAAACAGCTCCTGATCTGAGTCACTCTGATTAAACTGCCTCTCATATCCATTCCCACTCTCAAGTAGCTCAGTGCTAACTCGTTTCTTCCTCCTTCTCTTCTTTTTGATCAAGGTAGATAGAGACCACTCTGGGCTGGCTCCTTTGCTTGTGCGCTTTGAGTCTGGGTCTGGCAACGGAACAAATGATTTGTCCTCTTCCAGTGTATCTTGTGCCATCACTTTTAAATTACTCGGTGATTCGACTTTATTTGCAATGTCCAAATATTTACCCACATTCACCTCTGAGCTCAGCACCCCGTCAGAGTCAGGTGTCTTTACTGAGCAGACAATGACGTCAGGTGACTCATGAGGCTGACTCTGCTCTCGGACTTCATTTGCTGTACTCACTAACCCGTACCCCTCTCTGATGAATAACTTTATTTCAGGACTAGCTGATTTGTTCCTCTCAATATCTGAGTTACTATCTGCAAGTTCAGGGACAATCCTGGAGTCAGGCTCATCTTTTTTCATAGTGTTTGTTTTGCTTTTGGCATTGACTGTCACGGTGGTTTCTTTGCCAGTTGCTATTTCACTGTTGGCAGGCAGGGAGTTTAACTTGGTGATGTTTTCTGGCAAAGCAGTGTTGTTGGCTGGTGGCCCATCACTACACATATCCCCCTCGCTGGTTTTTCTACCTTCGACTTGGCTGGGTTCAATAAGCTGCTCAGCTCCTGAGAGACCTCTAAGCCTCTCAAAGAATGTATTGACACACTGCAGGTGTATATCCTCCTCGCTGCCTGAGAGGATATTCTCCATGCCACCAACACTGTATTTGCTGAGGTGTTGTTCAACAGGAGAGCCCTCACTGCCTGGCGGGCCTTCAGTCAGGAGGTCAGCCTCCAGGAGGTCTGCTGTTTGGTCACCTTTCAGACCCCTGTCTGTGAGAATGGACCTCATGTCATCAATGTCACTCATCCCCGAGTCGTCCACTACTGCTAGTGAGGGAGGATGTATGTCACACTCCTGACACGTCTGGTAAAAGCAGTCCCAGTCACGTTCAGAGATCACCACACTATATTCAAAGTCATCCATTCTGATGCAGAGGGCTCACGACAACCTGCAAAATCATTCAAAATTGCTTTTGGATATCACATGTACAAATATTCAATGTTTTCCATTGTAGTTCTTTCAGAAAAAAACTGTCAAAATAAAATGATCATGTCACCATTTGAACATGATGAGATAAAAGCGGTAAACAAGAGCATTAAACTGACCACTAAAAAATGCATGCAAGTACATGCAACATAAACAACCAAACCGATACATTATTCTTTTATAGTATACAGCTTTTGACAGCACAAATGAGAATGTAATTGCAACCAAGTTAGAGCTGTCCTCAACTAAATAAATTCGTATTCGACAATTAGTCATAGATTTTGTCGACTCATCGATTAATTGATTTAATTGACAAATCTGTGAAATTGTATTTCCCACATGCAGTCATGCAGAAGGACCTTTTTCAATCTAGTGCTTACTAGAGATATTCTGATCATTTTTCAGAAAATAACTGATTCAGCATAGAAAAAGCATTAAAATCGACTAATTGACTAACAAAGTCTTGGTCAACTAAGACCAAACCAACCAATTAATCGATTCATCAACTACGAGGCCCTAAACCAAATGTAACTGCACCCACATGTTATTCACACCTGCCCCAGGGCAGTGACTGAAAACTAGCTAGAAGGCTAAAACTGATAGATTTATAATAATTAATTTCACTATACAAGACAGATCAAAACCATTCAGCTGCCTAATTGCTTTTTCCATGCTTCTCCTTCTCTGCATATGAACGTGTACATCTATGCAGTCAGTCAGGAGGCCATGTGGTCCTACCTGTAAGGCTTTTGCTGCACTCCTGTTCTACAGTGTGGCAGTCGAAGACGTCTGGAGCCCCAGCACTGGCATGTTGTGTGTCTTTTGGTGGGCGTCCTTGTGCGTGAGAGTGCAACACAGCCAGCCCCATGATTCGATATATTTATAGAGCGGTGCTTCTGATCACGTAATACACGCAACGCTCTGACGACTGGCATCTCCAATAGAGGTGTAACGTTTCAGAACTCTAAATAGAGGCACCACTGGAAAAGCACGCGGAGGATATATAATATATAATATTACTATTGTTTACTTGACTAAACCTAGTAAAGACTCTATAAGTGGTATTCATGTTTGTATGGGAGTATTTATTTTATTTTATTCCTTATTCATCACAAGTGAATTCTCACATGAGCAATGTGCAGCCAGTTAGACATCTCACATAAACACAGCAGTACCTGGTGTTGTTGGAAGCTGCTGTGTTCCTAACAGCAGACAGTGCTCTCAGTGGCACAGTGGGAGGTCATGCGAGGTATGGCTGTCAGTCAGTCAGCTGACAACTCACTGGTATGATGTCAGGGGGCGACAGAGGATCTGAATCTCTCCCGAGGCAGACTTGACAGTCAAGAGTGAACGCCAGAGGCAGTCGGACAGCCGGAGCAGCCAGGGAAAAACAACTGGAGCCGCTTCACGTGAGAGTCATCTGACATTAAGCCCTGACATGGCCAGAGTCTCTGAACCTGCATGACGGAGACACAGACAGAATATCATGATTATTTCATCTGACACGGATCTTATGATTTCAAAGTGTACGAAAGATTTTGGCTTTCTAGTTTTCGTTAATTTGATTATGTGCTGTACCTCCACCGTATTTGATATCTTAAAGTCAACATAATCTTTTCAGTATTAACAATTCAATGTGTATTCACTCTATCATTAGAGTTCATTCAAATCAAAACCAACAAATAAACAATTTAGTGAAGTGTGACAGAAAATGGTAATTTGCTGATATTATAATACCAATGATGCTTAAACTAGGGGCTTACTCTCTGTTTGAATGTGAAATCTGCCATTTGGAAGATAATCTGAAGTGGGCTTGAGCCTTTGTTTACAGCCATCAGTAGGATTTAGTACAGACAAAGGGATTACGGGACAATCCATGCTGTCAAAATGACACTGACACTACAGTAGAAGATGTCAAGATAGTCCATCATTCACCATCCCATTAACAACAGTTAAACTGTACTTAACAGGTGGCTAATGTACCATAATTGCAGTGTAATGTGAGGACTAAACAATGGGCCTAATGATGGGCCCCTCTGGTTATTTACAGCGAAAACAACGTGGATAATAGTTTTTACTATTCACTATTTGGTGGTGTAATTTTGCGATTTGAGTCAAGTACCTCAAAAGTGCTGTACGCATGACTATTTCTTCAAATATGGAGTCTAATTTATAAAAATGCTCTTGGACTTTAGTTGTATTCCATTGTATGATCATTTAAAAGAAAATTACACATATTTGATCATATTTAAGAAAATGCATGTAAACTTCTGATTTTGACACAGAGATAACTTTTTGATAAGTCACAAACTGGCTTGGATTTTGTTTGTAAGCACAAACTTTGTGGGTAAGAAGATTTAGTAAACGAGGCTCCTCGATTCTTTATTAGATAGGAACTGATCTAACCTTTCAAGCTACCAATCTGTGTTGTTTCTCAAATCCTAACGCACAGCATTTAGAAATACTTTAACTCAGAAGGTTAACACAAACAAACCAGTCAGATTTTGTCTCAGTGTTGGCATCTAGCACTCCAAATTCACAAGCTGAAACTACGGCTATTATTTGGCTTATTTTCATCACTATAGCTATTTATGAGAAAACAGACCCTCTAATTAGCAAAACCACAGCCTGGGCTGTGCGCCCAAAAAAGGCCCTCTCAATTCATCAGCTGTGATAAAGAGGGACAAGCCAGAGCCTGTGTGTGGCTATTGCACCTGGGGCAGCAGGCTGCTTTGACATGGGTGGGATTCTGTTTCCATCAACAGGATTAGGGCCTCATAAGTCAGCTCTTGGAATTAAGATCGGAATCTGTTTGGACTATTTAACAGTGGCTGATGCGACAGTGGTTCTCTCTAATTGTTTACCATGTCAGCTCCGCCAATTCAGCGTCAATTAAACAAAGCCCTGTAAACAGAGACATTCAGCTCAGGCTCAGTGACATGATGTTCGAACAGAGAGGGGTTGTGTATGGTCACACTGCCATCCTTGGTTGGTGGCATCTTTTGTGTTACACAGGTGGCACAGGTGGCAAATTCTTAATTATGTCAAAGTGAGGAACATGGGCAATTCTTGGTGACTCTTAGAAAATGGTACAAATAATTTAGATTACCATTTTGTCTTTTGTGGCTGCCTGGCAAGTATACTCGGTACAAATACCACCCAGGTTGTTTTACAGTCCTAACTGGACAGTTTAGCTTCAGTTACTAGTAGCCTACTGCATGACAAGCCACAAATAAACTTTTCAAAACTTGAATAAGGAGTCTGAGACCCTGACAGGCTGTTACACATGACATGGCATTGAGGTGTGAGACACTAAACTAATTAATCAACAGTAACCTGTCCTAAACAATATCTAGCATTATGCATACACCCTACTGACAGTTTGTCGTGGTTATTCAAATGCATTCGTCCTTACGTTACTGGTTAACTATATCTGTAACTAGTTGAAAAGTAGGTCATAGGGCTACAAATTACTGACAGACAATCGTATTGAGAGCTTCTGCAGAAAACTGCACCTGCATGTAATACATGTGGCCAAACTGCTTCAAAATTTTTCAGCACCAGTTGAGGCACTCTGAAACGCTTGAAATGTAGCTTCTTGCAATTTTATCAATTTCTTCAATATTTTGCAGCCCTAGAAGGCCTTTAAGTAGTAAGACATACAGGTAAAAATAACATGTTGCTGTTCTGCCTCAGCACACATTTTTACGCTATGTAAGCTAAAGCTGAAGACCAAAGAACAAAGAAAATAATGCCCTTTTGTTTATTTATACCAGTATGCCTAGGCATTCAGTCTCACGGTGGATCTCTCCAATATGGTATTCATTACTAATAAAACAGTTGTCTGGTAGTTCTAGCCTATTATTTACCTTCATGCAAGCGAGCGCCTGAGGGCACAGGAGCGGATTACGCGCGCGGACAATGGTGAGATTTGAAAAAGTGCTCGAGGTGAAACCAATGCGTGAAACCCTGCACGTGGGATCAAAATGAACAAACATGTTGTATTCTTTCATCCAATGTCTCCAAAGGGGTCATGGTTAGAAGGCATGCGCGTTTTGTTGAAATGCATTATAACTTAGATTTTTTTCGGTTAAGGTGGGGTATGATGTCTGTGAGGTTAAGGTTATGCTCAAGGGTTTGAGAAATGGACAAAACAGCAGCCTATAAAGATTTACTTTTGAATAAGGTAGCATACAAAAATCAGTTTATCGTGGGCATAAAGCAGTAACACAAACCTATGTAGGCTCTGAGGAAGCAGCTTAGCTGGTGACCACAAGATGGCGAGGAACAGCCACTATTTGAGGGCAGAGACGAACCACCTCCAGAGCGAACCAAATGTCTCTCCCTTCACCTGATGGAGAGGGGGCGTTTAGGCTAAATGGATGATGGCTTTCATTTAAATAAAAGGTGTGTCTTAAAGGAAAACACAATCCAATAAATTAAAATAATAGACTAAGTACATTATCGTCATAGTTGTTATAGCCTATACCAACTTAAACAACTCCCGTCCAAAGCCAGTAACCAGAAGACCAAAATGTATTTTCTGGTGTACAGCCTGGAGCTGCTCCATTAGGAATGAATAGGACACTGATATGAGGGTTCATACAAAGTTTGTCTATTCTTTTGTATCTTTAGTAAATATATACTTTCAGTGTCAAACCGGAAAATGCACTATGGTTCCCGACTATGTTGATACTGTGTATTTTCCTTTTCTTTTTTCTCTGGAGCAGCTGTAGGCTATATATCCATCACAGAAAGAGGGGCAGGACACTCTTCACTCTCATTTTTGGCTGTTGTAGATACAGTGAATGTTCACCAATACTAAATGCAGGCCAAACTGTGTTAGGGCATAAGAATCGGCAAATATATTTAAAGGACCAGTGTGTATTATTTAGCGACATCTATAGTGGTGAGGTTGCAGATGACAAACAAGTGCTCTCTTTCTAGTTGGAATTCTACGGCGGTGAGTCAGGTAATCATGAGTATATAATTCTAATAGTGTATTCTGTCTGCTGTTTTGACCATTGGTTTCCTAACATTGTCGTTTCTAGTTGCTCAGCTACTAACAAAATGGCATGCTCTGTGGAAAGGACCTGCTCCTATGTAGATATGAACAATGATTCTTCGTTTCAAGTAATTATACACTAATGAAAACATAATTATGAATATTATATTCCATTTCTGCCAATAGATCCCCCCTAAATAATACACACTGGTCCTTTAAAGGCTTAAATGCAGTGGTACCAAGGCATGCTTCCTTTTAAACAACATGTGATTGTGGGCCTACCTTTTAATAGTTATCTCCAGACTAGATTGTCTTTCAGATAGGGTCTGAACAGACTTGCCGAGAGGCATGTGGCTTAGCTGAGCTGATGCACAGTAGCCTCTTTCAACAGTGTGCAGTGGCGCTGTTATCTTAACATCGCTTTAGTAAGATTTAGAATGTCACTGTTTACTGATGTCTATTAGTTCTATTTGATCACTTCTTTGCACCGTTTGAAAAAAAACAAAAAAAAAAACATCAAGGCATATGAACTGGTATCTGAGGTATTTTCAGACATTCGGTCTTCAGTGGATTGAAGTCTTCTTTCATTGACCAGTTTCATTGACCATTCTTAAGGCAGTCTGACTTGTGGCACATAAAATAATTTGGCCCATTCTCACCACGTCTCCGCTCTAACTGACACAACTGAACTGACTGTAGTGCGTGCCGACTGTGAGACCTGCACATTAGCAGCACAGAATAGAACAGTACACAATGAAGGCAGCAGACGCATGGCGAGACATCGGCAATGTGCCTGAGGTGTAATGACCCTTGGTGTCACTGCTCTGTCCCAGGACCCTGTAGGGGCCTCCACTGTCCCCTACTCTCTCATGACCACACATGACCCTTCAGGCCTCATCAGCAGGGCTAATTAGAGACGGACAGCAAACTCAGTTCAATGGATCTGCAGTTTCAAACAGAGCTTTGATACCACCGTGATAATATTCACATTCCGTATCTGTCTGACTAAATAACATGTAAAGAATCAAACAGATCCAGTCTTCGCTGTGTCTGATAATTGTGTTAACGCACTCTCAGTAGGCTGCACTGTAACCCAGCCACTTCCTTGAAGCCCAGAGAACGTTTTTTTGATATGATTTGTCATCTCTTACACCTCTGTAACAGCGGCAAAACCCTTTTTTTTACCATCACGAGAATAGTTTGCGTAATTCTTCTGAAAAGAGTAATTTCAAACTAGTTTGAAATCCAGTCACACTGCGGTCTGATTCAGATTAATAGTCAGATTTGTCTTGAATGAAAACGGTTAATGATGTTACATTGACAGGTTTATGGTAGCAGTGTAGAATGATTCATCACATTCACTCTCCTTCGAGAACATGCTCCAAACGTCCTGTCCCCTTTTCGCTTCTTTGCAGATGGGACTTCTGAAAAGCAGTGAGCTGTTTACTCAGGGTTAAACATACTGGGAGCCATGAGAAAAAAATCATTCTCCCCCTCCGCGGACTCTGGGTTAATGAGTTATCTGACGGCAAAGGGACGACAAACCCCACCGTCGCTCACGGAGTGATGGCCTTCCTTCCTTCGCCCGGGGTCGCCCGGGTTATCAGTGACATGGGAACAATAGGAAGTGGCACGGCCAGTCACAACGCAGGGTTTTGTCACTCGCTTCCTGCGTGGCTCCACACACACACACACACACACACAGCTCCACAGAGTGCTGCCGGGAAACCAAGCCGTCCGTCCACTGTGCGTCTCTCGTCACGTTTGATCAAGCTGGCCCTGCACTGTCACCGCTCATTCGTTTAGCTGGGGTGTCACACGGACCCATTAAACAGCCATCTGACCTCTCATTTATTACTACCCCATGCTGCCTAGGGCTGCTCCGACACCCATGACAAGGCCTGGTGTAAACAATGTGTCCTTTGAGGAGAGTGCATGAGTGTGTGAGCTGCCGTGCACATAAAATGCTGGTGACGGCGCTAGTTGTGAGTGGAATAATCTGTGCCATAACGCACAGGCTGTCAAATTTGAGAGAGGCCATCTCATTTTATGCTTGTCTGTGTACATGTTTAATGATTTAGAGATTTTACAGGCACTTGCATGAGGACACACACACACACACACACACACACACACGTACACACTAACACATGCGTGCAGGCACACACAGGCACACAAATATTCCCAGAGGACTGTGGTGCAGAATTCTTGGCTGACTTTCAAACCGTCAAACTCAAGTCATGTCACATGCTGATGACTTCATCTTGAGTAAATGTTGAGTTTTGGTGCTATCTTCCAACCACTTTTTCTTTTTAATAGATTTTTCTGTTACTCCCATACTGCCACGGCAGTCGTTCCAAAGAATGATGAATTGTGATAGTGTTGTCGTGAACAGGAACTACTTGAGATGCACACAATGATAAAGGCATTCATATAGCAGTTTTTTTTTTCTTCAGTTACAATGACATTGCTTCATCTCTCTATCTAAACTACTTTCTTTGTTGATTAAAACGGACCTCTGGGCGCCAGTTTAGCATAGTCTGTAGCCTACAGGGATACTGTCCACATTCAGTGGCGCCTCACCCCAGTAAATGATTGAGCATAAACTGTAGATGTGTGCTGAGGCATTATCTCTCAGGCACTTTTCAGTGAGTCTCCTTTCTGTACTCCCTATTGGGGAAAAGGGAATGACGTTACAGGTTGCAACCTTGTCAAAACCAGCCTGTAAATCATAGGCAGGCTGCATAGCCTGCAGCACACACCCAGCTCTGGTGTCTGGAGAGATGGAGCCTGAGATTGTCTGCCTGCGCTCTGCCCTCTGTGGCCTGCCTGCCCTCCGGCTCTGACTCAGCCGGTTGGTGAGAATGGGCATAGTGCTGCCAGGGGCTGTCCCTGGGGTAAACCCCTGCCCTTCCTCTACCTCCCCAGAACTCTGTCACTGAACAGGGTCAGACAGGTTACAGTCCCTGCCCTCACCAGTCACTTCACAGTAAAACCCAGCCACTCTACTGCTGCCTTATCTGGGGTTCAGCAGCCCCGTATTTCCTCTGCCGATGCTTGTTTACTTCCTCTTGCTGTGGATCACCCACCGTGTTAAAAAATGACTCTCCCCGACGCCACTCAGTGCAGCAGCTTATCAGTTACTGACAACAGAACCTGAGTCGTGGAGTAAACGGTATAGGCTACCTCCCTGATGGCTTATTTAAGCACAGTTGATTAACGTGGTTGTTTAGCGCCTCGTCATTTGTTCATGTTTTGTCGCTGCTGGGTTGAATGGCACATTCTTGCGCCGACACTTAAGACGTTTTAAACTTCTTTTCCTATTGAGGTCCAGAAGACTGTGGATCAAGTAGGACTGAAAGGCAGCTAAATTAACACAGCCAGTCAGTCAATGCTGGCCTTTGCCGCCTGAGTATGTGGAAGAATTTGCATTGAGGCAGCACCATTCACACGACAATACGGTGGCTCCCGGACAAGTGCTCCAGCGCTAGACTAGGTCCAGCGGAGTGCAGCCCTCCAGGGAAAGAGACTCTTCAACTGGATGGTGCCAGAGGCCAAACGGAGAGCTCGGGTAACAAGAGGCAAGTTGAAGCTTATTTGCTTGGGTGTTTCCATAACAGAAAAGGTAATAAGTAGTAGCGAGCGATGTGTTCGCCCCGCTTTAATGAGCCGTGACAAAAGGAAGTGGTTCGGGGTCAGCATTACCACTGCCTTTAGCTCCTAAAACCTCTCGGAGCTAGCATTGGTGGATTTAAGAACACTACATTTGGGGAGGGCTTTATACATAGAATGCTATCTGGTAAAAATTTACAATTTGTGATATTTTTACTCATAACCGTGGCTGTTTTGGAGGGTGGTTTTACAGGCCTAGCAAACATAGCCAATTGGAAGCAGAGAGCACAAAATGGCTTCTGTTACAAAAAAGTATCATGGCATTTCCAAAAAATTATAAAAATTATGGATTATGTTTATGGTTTAAAGTGGATTATACTATGGTATCATTTAAGTGCAAAAGTGATACCATGGCAATACATTACATTCACCATGGCATTACCATGCAATGGCTGGTACCATGGTAAAACTGAAATTACCATCCAGGGGGAAAAAACAGGGATTTGGCAGTGGTTATGGTTTGAACCGCCACAATTTCTTTGAATGCCCACAAAGTGCCATCAAGGGATGTTTGACAGGCCTCATAAAGAATACACTGGATCTATCTCTGTTGGGACATGTAGAATCCATATTTTCCCACAACTCAGCAAGGCAGGGGCATGCCTTTGAGTTATTTACACTTTACATTTACTACAAGACTGAAGAAGAGTGAGCCGGGGAGAAAGAAACACCTGCCAGCCTCGGGGCTCTAAGGCAGTGTTGGGTTATGATGATGTCATAGCAATCTCACAGTGCACTGCAAGTGCTCACCGATCCTTCTGTGACTGTCAGACCGCACTGGACTGTAGCGGTGTTGTAATATCGGCTAACGCCTAACCACTAAACAAACTCTCCTCCTCATCTGCAGTTTCTCTTGGTAATCTTCAATGTTGCCTCCATCTGCCCCAGACAATGATACCTTATGTTGCAAAATCATGGGTTTTATCATTCATCATATACTGTATTTAGTCATGGAAGAAATTACCTTATATGTTTAATATATAATCACATTTCACGTACGTTCTTATGTCTCAGTGCAAACGGTGGTTTGCCATGAATAAGATCTCATACAATGACTGAGAAGAGAAGTCTATGAGTAAGACCTCCAATGGACCCATTATTCTGTCAAAAGGTATTGAATGCAACTTGTTATGTGTGTGGATAGTGGGCACTTTCAGCTGAAGACTTAGACAGAGACAAGGGGTAAGGGGTGGGGACCAACAAAGACCATATACTTGAACGACTCTCCTTCACAGTTTTAATCAAACCACACAGAGCATGGTATGCTGGGAGAAAAACCTACCCCCACTGCAGCCTGGGAAAATGCCAGCTTGTCTTGAGAACTTCCAAACAATCACTTTTTCCCCTCCTCTACTTTCTCAGAACTCCCACTGTGTTGTAATATAACCTTAGAAGGGGGTGGCAGGGTTGTAAGAGGTTAGCGCTGTCAGTTGGTACATTATGGAGGAAGCTGCTGGACCGCCACACGATATTACTAAATACTAGCTGTCGAGGTTGAGGTTGCTGAGGTGAGCAGCTTGGTTGGGGCAGGTGGGGGAGCCGGGCGGGGCCACAGGCTTTCACAGCAGGTCCCGGTTGATTAAAAGTGCTTCAGCGCAGTTGTGACCGGTGGTTCCCGGCTGTTAGCCGCGAGGAAGCTAACAGCGTCATATATTACCATTATCTGATGGGTTCTACAGCTGTTCCCACACTCCACCACACCGTCAGCCCAACAATCGGGACATAAAAAGGGAGTCCATGTGGAGACATCTGGCCAGAGATTTAAAGGGGGTGAGGTCTTTTAATATCATCCTACAGAGATGGATTGAGTCGGTCCCTGTCGGCTCTCTCTGGTTCGGGGAAACATTTCATTACTGAAAGCAGGGGCATGCAGGCCTGAAGACTATTGGAAAAGCAGTTTAGTGGATTTCTGCTTTCGCTGGCCTCCCCCTGACTGGCCTGAGGCCCGAATGTCCCTCTGTCTCCTGCTGTTTCACCTTCTCTTATACGATCATGTTCACTTCCCCTGCTGTGGGGCAACCTGCCGAGTAAAGAACCTTCTCCGTGGAGAGAGAGGGAGGCTCCACAGGTAAAAGCAGCCTGAGGACGTGCTCTCCAGCTGGGCCCCAACACACACACACACACACACTCTGCCCTTTCTCTGGAAAAGCTAATTCCCTTATTCACATACAAAAGCATGTATGCATGCGCACACACGCACATGCACACACACACACACACACACACACATATGCACACACACACACACACACACACACAAGATCGGA
>OMKL01047793.1:0-22006 GCA_900302295.1 Parasudis fraserbrunneri
GAATAAACTGTACCACGATGGCAAGAACCACCCGGGAAAAACCTACCCCTCCTTCCTGGAGCCCGACGACGCCTTCATCATACCTGACTCCCTTCTAGTAGTGTTGGACATGGACGAGGGGACTCTCGGTTACATAGTAGATGGACAGTATCTAGGTGTGGCGTTCAGGGGACTCAAGGGCAGGAAGCTGTACCCCGTAGTGAGCGCCGTGTGGGGACACTGTGAAATACGCATCCGGTACATAAATGGACTCGATCGTAAGTACTGGCTTCCCAGCATTTATACCCTAAGCCTTCTTCATTCCACCTCTCTCTCTCTCTCTCTCTGGGGGATCTTGAGCAACAGTGTCTGCACATTGGCGGCTGCAGACATGTGTAACTAGGTTACAGACCCAATTCCCTTGTTTATTGACGCAGTGAACGAGGGTGTAACGGGTCAAGGTTTGGTTCCGTCTAAAGGAGACGCATTGGTGTTACTGCAGGGCAACGCTGTGGCTTTTTAGACTAGACCTTGAGTCAGTCAAGACACGTGGCCAACTATTATGTAAAGCAGTCTGACCCCGTCTGATAAGGTGCCATGACATCATTTATCTTGTTGCCCTTTGGCCCAGATGCTACTGTAAATTAATAATTAACCCGCCTCACTTCTGCCCTCACGGATGCAGCGTACAGCTCTTTGATACAACGCCACTGAGTTCCTATAGAGCTCACTTCAGTAGAGACTAAGGAGTTGACTAGATTGAGAGATGCGATCCGTTCACTGTGAACCGCGACTAGTCGCCGGTGACGATAGCTTGGCCTCGGGCTATCCAGCCAGATGTTAAGGTCTTTATGGCTTTGAAGCGTGAAGTAGTCCATGGTAATGAACAAAATCCAAGCGACTTGTTGTGACTTCCCAGACAAGTGCAAAAAAACGACTACCAGTGGACTTTCCCCCGTGACTCTATGGTCATGTGGACAAAATAAGCATCTTATCAAAACATGTTGTTGTTATTGTACTAGACTGAATGTCCCAGAGTCCCCTGTACTAATTTGATAGTTATCTTCAGTTTGTTGGGATCCGTTGACCTAGTTTAGATCTATAGTAGTACTAACTGTACACAGTGATACTATGCACCGAATCGATTCCACTCTTGGCTTTATACTCTTTAATGCTGCCGATGGGTAAAGCAGAGAAATCCCTGTACTCAGTTAGAGCATAATTGAATGATTATCCTAATTTCAAAAAAAAAAAAAAAGTAGTTCTTTTTTTGGTGGTAGAAAAAAAAAAGCTTTTTATCCAAAACAAATGTCCTTGGTAATTTAATAGTAGGCTTTGAGTACCATGGTGACGGTGTTTGGATCACCACAAACATTTAGCCAGGGATAGAAAATGCTAATACCTGAACTTGAGCACAAATCTCCTGAAGAGTAACCATATTGATTACATATAGGCCTAATCAATAATAATACCTTTTTTTTAATCTAATTTTGAGAAGAACCATGTAAATCCTTTTTTTGAATTTTGTTTGGACAACCCATGTATTTGCAGTTGTAAAATCAATCCAAATCATCTGCTGTCCTATGAATGTACACTCATTACCAACTTACCATCTTTAGACAGTTGGGTTTGAAAACTTGTTCATCTGGAAACTTGGAAACTGGAAAACCACTCCAATAGCAATGAAATCTGTGGGTACTCTACGTTTTAACACCTGTTCTCTCTGTCTTGTCTCCTGCCAGCTGAACCCCTCCCTCTCATGGACTTGTGCAGGCGCTCAGTGAGAGTGGCTCTTGGGAGAGAGCGTCTGAGTGAGATTCATGGCCTGCCCCTGCCAGCCTCCCTCAAGAACTACCTGCTCTACCAGTGACCAATGACTGAGCTTATAATCAGAACACACCCTCCCCCCTCTCTGTCTCTCTCGCGCGCTCTCTCTCCCCCCTCTCTCTTGTCTCTGGGATCCTATTTAAGGGCGAACCCGCTTGACTACATCACTCCAGCCTCGAGAACTGACTCAGCGGCCCCTCCCAAGGGCTGTTTTATTCTACGTCAATCAACGCGGAATCATCCTTTTCGACGTTGGAAGCATGCTACGACGACAGTGGCTGGGCTAGCTTTGGTTTTATAATCCTGTTTTTAATGACTCACTTCAGTTATATTCTGGGATGTGTTTATCAGGACTCACTGAACACTATGCAGACACCGGTCCCACGGGTGACTCACGGTCGCCATTTTGGTGCACGTCCTCCAGTCGGCATGTTGGAAGTGGGATGAGCTTCGTCGGTACCTCAGCTGTGTGACCTCCAGACCTCTTGATAGTGATAATGAATTTCTGTGTTTCCTAGCTTTTTAAAATTTAAATGCTATATCATGAGCTATTCTAATAAAAGAACAAGACTTTGTCAAAATGAAATTGAACTCGGATTGGAGGTGCAGGTGTGCACTTTGTGTGTCTGACCACAAGGTGGCAGCATATTGTGTACATTTTCCTCAATTGATATTCCAACATGAAATCATAGTTGCTTTTAGAAATAAATGGATTTTAAAATGTCTATAGGTAAAAGTTACTGCTCACAAAACACAAAAAGGAGATGTTTGACCACTCCACTGTGAGTACATAGTGCAAAGTTGGTGAATGCACTGCTAGGTAGCTCGAGAGAGAGAGGCTTTTATGTTGCAGATGGCACAACTTGTCTGACACAAAGCTCTGCTCCCCTTGGTACTCTCTCCTCTCTGCACAATCAGGTTTTCTCTGCAATATATGGAAGTGCCTGTTTTGTCTATTATCGGGGCATCAGATTGAAACATCGCTAGAGATTTTTACAGACGGATGTCGTCACTGTGATCATCTACAGGAGATTTCTCAATACAATCACATCTGTCTCCTGTCCACCTTATTGTCACTCCCAGTTTTCTGACCATATACTATAGTGTTTGTGTTTTAGACCTTAGAAAGGGGAAGGGATGGGGTTTGGGAGACATGTACTGTATGTGGATTATTGAATGCCAGTTTTGCCTGTACATCGTACAGAAAATGAACTTGTACATACGACAAGAACTGCCTTGTGCACATGAAAAAGTGCACAAATGTCCAGAATTGCTGCATACAATGCAAGTTATGTGTACAGATGTCAAGAATTGGTGTGTAGAGATGACAAATATACACCTCTACATGCCCCTCTACACGTGCAGGCCTCTAGAATTGGTATGTGCAGAAGCACAATTATGTACCTGCCTATAAGTGGATAATGAATCGATCCAAATCATTTTAATGCCTTTCCTGTGACTGGTATATTTTGGGGTATATTTATCTGTAGGCTACATGTTATTGTCATCTACTGCTGCAATTTTGGCCATCCGTACACGTTATTTGTGTCTGTAAGGCGGTACTTGGCATGTGTACAAGTTAACGTTCTGCACGATGAGAGGAAGCGTATTGGCACACTTGGCTTTTGATGGATGGTGTGGTGGTTTTTTAAATCTGTAACGTTTTAGTTTCAAGGCATTGTAATGACACGATAAGACAATCCACAGAGTACTGCACCCGTGTGATGCAGAGATGGTCAAATTGCCAACACATTGTCAAATGCTATATTCTAGATATGTTCACTAGTGTTTTTTTTGTTTGTTTTTTTATGTGCAGATGTGGTCAGTTTTTGACATTGTGCTGAACATGGACACATTCTGCCACACCTTGCTTTTCCTCCTGGCTTGCAATTGCTCATTTTGTTTGTATTCCTCGATGTAGATTTGTTTGTAATTACCTAATAAAAAATGTATTTGAAATTCTCTGTCATGTGACTTTGGGTTTGGTGAAAAATGGTAAACAAATCAAGACAACTCAGATTTATATAGCACTTTAAATATGGAACCAGTTTCTTTCAAAGTGCTTTACAAAAACAAAAGAACATAAAACAAAGGACACATACAATCGGAAAATGAACCTGCAATGAGAAAATAAACAAAGCGGGCATTCTGTATACTCATCTCCACCTTTTGATGATGTGATCTGTAATTCAAATGTAAATAAATGAGTAGCCCCACCACTGAAAGAGATTTTGGTAAGATTTTTCCATTCCCAATTTGGATAAACTGAATGTGCAAAATAAACCATAGTTTTTAATACATTTTAAAGGTACAGTACACAGTTTTGGGAGAGGAGAAATATTTGCAGAGCTTCTAATTAAGTTTACAAAACATTTACATGTAATTCTTGAAAATCATTTTCAGACCTTAGAAGATACTTCTTAGAATAGTACATATGTTTGCAAACAAATTGCAGGCCCTGCTATTGTAAACAATAGTGAAACTAACTTTTTAGGTAGCTTTCTTGCTTCAAACAGTGTTCAGAGGACCCAATTTTCCTCTGAGGACAGTTTGTTTATTAAGTTATGAAAATATACAATAGAACTGAATAAACAAACTGTAATCTGAGGAAAATTGGGTCTGGAATCCCTGGATGCCCTGGAACCAGTGGCATGCCCAGAAATCTGAGTGTAGATGGGCCTAAACTAAGCTTATGTTAGTGGCATTTTCAGGCTGCTGGCATATGTGAAATGCACTGCCACTCAAAGGATCAGACCTTTCAGTATCAAGTGAAAAACTAGAGGCCTAATGTTTTATTTTTATTGGTCACATATTCAAAGATAACCTACTAATTGTGATTTACCCCATGTTGGCTTCTTGTTACCTCCACCAACAAGGTTATTTTTTCATCCAGTTTGTCTGTTTGTTTGTGAACAAGATGTCTCAAAAAGTAATGGTCAGATTGCCATAAAATTTACTGTGAACATTCAACCCATACACAAGACATATATTGATTTTGGTGACCCCATGACCTTTCCTCTAGCACCACCATCAGGCCAAACATTCTATTTTAAAAATGAATGTATCTCCTGACCCGTTAGTCATACAATTTCAAAATAAAAAAAATAAAAAACAGATTTGTCTCATCATGGACAACACATTTGCCATAGGACCAATGAAGTTTGCCATATTAGATTTCCTCCCAATTACATTTTTTGGCAAATCTATTTTCCCTATTCCTCCTGCGCTGTTCACCTGATAAGTTAGGCTACAGTGCACTTGACAGAACAGTGCCAGTGGCAAGAGAACTAGACAGACAGGATACTGGGCCCAACTGGATGGCTTTATATGGGAGATAGTCTCCTCTAAGGATGGGTAGAGAAATAGATTAAAAAGAGTTTAGCAGAGAAAAGGACAGGACTCTGTGGGGTGGGGGATATTCAGTCTTAAGTCTATTCTCAACCTGAAGAATTTTAGGAGTTCTTCACACTTTGTTAGGGGTGCTTCCAATCTAGAACTGGGGGAAGGGGGGCAGATTACTGAGTTAATGGTATTGAACAAGACTCTTGAGTTATGACAATTCTTAGCAATAAGGTCAAAGAAATATTTAGGCCTCTCTCTTGAATCCTTAACCACCTCCTTTGCCTAAACTTCAAATGAGACTTGAGGTTTATCTCTCTCTTCCATTTTCATTCTGCTTTTATGCACTCTCTCCACGTAAAGTCCACGTGTTATCATTAAACCAGGGCAGTGTTACAGAGTTTGATTCTCACTTTTTTTCTTTTTTTTTTGATGCGTCAAGCACCTCTACGAACGCACTTCTGTTCTCATAGAGTCTCACTGAAGTCCACTAAGGTGTCGTCCATTAACTCTGACCTGAAGAGGTTGCAGGCAAAGGGGAGGGGTAGCATTGCCACATAGACGATAATTATCATATGTGTATGATCATTTTAACCTCTGTACAGTGAATAATGCCAAATGCACGAGAATTGTGTCATTTTCTGACACTTAGTATTAGTGGTTGTAATCAGTCTAAATACTGTACACATCATATTTTGGGATTATTTAGAGGAGCAACATAGTCAAGACTGGCCAAATAAGTGTTAAAAAAAAAACAGCAACTCCTGGGAAGAGGTCTTAATAATACAGGTGTTATGGGGCAGTTAAAAAGAATTCAGGAAACTTACTGGCAGTAGAAGAGCTGAGGATGCAGGCCAGGTGCACAGGTTCAGCAGGTGAGTAGAGCACTAGTACGTCAAACACAACTGCTTCATCATCTGATTAACAAACATCTTATGTCTCTAAATTGGTTCCAAAACTGGACCAACAATAAATCTGATACATTATCTGCACATTGGCTGCCCTCGACTTTGATTAATAAATACCATGATAGCATCTAGAAAAGGGGTGCTTCCCAAAGCTCTAAATATCACTCCTCTCTCCTCCACTTCCTCCATTCCTTAGTGACCCGTAAACATATGTTTGTGCCGCCATGTTGCCTGCCATCCCAGTAGCAGGGTAGACAAGAATAGCTGCTCAAAACATCTCAAGTGGAGGATGAACGAATGTATCCTAACTGCATGATTGGCCAAGCGAATGCTATGCCGCTGTGAGATGACTGGATTATCAATTAGGAGAAAAACACAACCTTTAGAAAGATAATTGAAAATATAGGCTAATCTCTTCAAGATTTATATCTTGAAAATTGATGACAATTTATGTCATATATCATCTAAAATTCTCCTGTTAGAGGACATCTAATGACATGAAGTCATCACCAATCGACATCTCATCTGTGATGCTGAAACATTTTACTGTCCTCGTTCTTCTCCTCTCCTCCCTTCCTTCCCTCATGCCATCAGGTCAGTTACTTTCTTGTAGGAGACAAGTGGCAGTGAGGTAGGGGAGGAAAGGAGCAGTAACTAAATGTTTTGGGACATACCCAATGTTTGGCAGCAAAGATGGAGGGAGAACACCTCCTAACTACTCTGGCAGTTTCACAGACACAACTTAATCCCTCTCTTGGTTTGAGCAAATGTACATAAACCAAAGGAGGCTTATATCTGAAACTGGACCAAGGCATTCAGTAGAGACTTTCCATTCATTGTTATTATTGTTAAGGCATATACTGTATGTCTAAAAAACTTTTGTTTTTGTTTTTGTTATGATACAATTTTAGCCTAGCTAGTCTGTCGCTCCTCTATTCAGCCCCCAGGTAGAGCCAGAGAGCTCAGCTGCTCTTCAATTCTGTACACTGCTGCATGTTTCACCTTTAGGCAGCTGGTGGTAGTATTTCTACTCTGCACACCATATCAAGCACATAATGATCCACAATAAAAACTACAATTCCAAAATTGATGTACAACATGAATTCTCGTTTGATAATGTCTGAAACCACTGTTGCATTACTTGTTTAGACTTGAAGATGTCCGCTGCAGTAAGCAGGGAAGAAACAATAATAGCTTCAGGGGTGTTGACTCTTTAGCCTAGACCTAAATTTATTTTAATAGAGTCATCCACTGAAAGGAACTTTAATAATAGGTTGAGTGCATGCCTGCAAAACTGGAGGAAAAGAAACTCTGAATGTTAGTATGTGATGTGAATGGGCCAGGAAGCATTTACTCCAACCATATGTTGACATTCAGAGATATAACTGGAATGTATCCTCAGCTTGAGGAACTAACTTGGCTGTAAAGCTTTTCAGATGTGCACATTGTTGGTTAATGTATAGGAAGGCTACAAAACAAGAATAGAGTGGACTCAACCCCTATGATAGTTTTACAGATCACTCACTGAATTAATTGGACTTATACAGTACCACTACAGTGTTATGCATACAGGCAAAGGGCATTTTATGTTAAACTTCAACCAGGACGAAAAAAACAAAGGCCAGCTATTTTGGGTAGATTGTTTTGACACCACTGCACAATTGTTAGTGTACATGTGTACTGTCAAACGAGCTATTATCAAGGTGACTTAATAACCGTGTTATCTGTCTGCGGAAACCTAGATATCCTCCTGGTAAGAATGTAAATCATCCAGTCACATTCTGCCTCCAGTTACACACCTCCAACTCCCATTGGCTGTTAACACATAACTTCCCATCATGTGTCAACTCGTGGTGTCCAGATGCCACCGTGAAAAGTCATGGTGTCAGATTTACCCCATAAGTAAAAGCAAGAGTTTGCTTATTTTCCTGGCTTATGTAGGGGAGGGAGGGGGAAGAAGGTTAATGACTTCAACTACAACAGGCAGTACAGTAGTTTCAAAATATGTTGAAATGATAATAATACAGGTTGTGTTGTCACTGAGAACACACTTTAGACTGTGTTGAAAACTGACATTGTGGTTACATAATCATAGGCTAATCACAACCCTATCATGGTATTTCTATAATTTTTTGGTAGTGACCAAAAATGGTGGAAATACCATATTACCATTTGTGTCATGGTTTAAATTGGATTATAACATGGTATTATTTAAGGACATAAGTGGTGCTATGATGATACATGACTTTTACTAGTTTTAATAATGGCCAGCACCATGGTAAAACTGAAATTACCATCAAACTACCATGATCATTTTTTGTAAGGGAAGTAATTATATAAAATGTAACTTGAAACTAATGCCAATGTGTTTCCCACAGATTCTTAATTTTTCTGTGGTGGTGGTGGTGGTGGCAAGTTGGAACAGACAATACACACAGTCAATCTGTGGACAGGACTGTGTACATGCAAGATGAGACATTGATTGTATCATTTTGGGAAATCTATTGGTGGTCCCATTTAATATTGTGGTGGGCCGCCACAAATAACCCTATTTATGAGAAACACTGACTAATTATCAAATTAGACCTATAAAATCTATATATTTGAAAATAAGGCAGTACGCAAGTATTAAGTTGCAAGTACAATGCAAGGACAGAGGGCATAAGAGAAGTATAATTGAAAAGTATATTACTTTCTTTAATATTGTGGTGGGCCCCCACAAATAAACCTATGCATGGGAAATACGGACTAATTATCTGTTAAATAATCAATATCTGGAAATATTGTTATTGTATTTGTTGTTGCCAATAATTAAACGAGCTGTTTTGAGCACATTTGCCTACGTCATGGACAACACCCCCAGCCGGCCCCCTGACGCAGATGCCTGCCTTTCAGATCACCCTGCTCAACCGGGGACTGTCAGCCTCAGAAAGCCGGGTGGTGAATGAACAAGAAGGTAGCTAGGTAGTTATCGGCATTAAACTGTCGCCTTGCTGTCTATATTATCAAACG
This sequence comes from Parasudis fraserbrunneri, assembly GCA_900302295.1. NCBI lineage: Eukaryota > Metazoa > Chordata > Actinopteri > Aulopiformes > Chlorophthalmidae > Parasudis > Parasudis fraserbrunneri. The sequence continues at coordinate 9,066 of OMKL01047793.1, forward strand.
ACCTTCAAAAGAAACACCAGAGGAGTATGGTGATAGTTTGAAAATGGCACAGAAAGACACACTATTGCATCTCTTCGCTGGGGGGTAAGTGACATTATATCTTGCCGGGAGAGCAGTTAGCTAACGTTACTTAGCTAACCCGCTAGTTAGGTAACGTTAACTTTTACCTCTGAAAATATAAATCCAAATATATTGAAACGGATTGCCTTGCCGGTTTTCATCAAGAACATTAAAAACATGAACACAAGTTTAAACCGTATAATTACCCGGTAGACACTGGAGAAACAGCTAGTTGGCTAACAGCTAATGCTACACTGCGTGCTAGCTCACGCGACCACAGCAAGATGTACATTAAATGCTGTCTAACGTTACCGTCTATTGTCTGGAAATGTTGGTTAACACATGAAAATTTCGTTTCCATTGTGTAACCCAAGGTAAAATAACCCAACTGCGAACATGATGTTATGTTTAGTATTGAATAATATTAATGATGACATCCGCGAGAACATACTAACGTTAGCTAGAGTTTAAGGGTACATTATTTTGTACCAGATATCAGTCGCATCCATGTTGGACGTTGGCTAACGTTACCTCTGTGTCGGCTTACTGTGTTAACGTTACTGTTTAAACCATATCTTCACCATAACCTATGTTATGTTGATTGAGAAATTGTCGCTAATGTCAATAACGGGGCTGACTTACAATGTGTGCAGCTAGTTGACTTACACTTGCGGACAAGTGGCGCAGTCACAAGACTGACCTTAGCGTGATGTCCTCTAGCTACTGCCATTACATAATCAGACATAATACTGTCTGTACCTTGCTAGCTGTTAGCTAGCCGAAATCTTCTAAAGACAGCAACGTTAAGCTAGGTGATATCCAGCAATTTTGGTCAGCGAAATTCTGTTGTCGGTATAAGGTTAGCAGCAGTAAGTAATCTGTATGAAAAATTATAACGTTGTAACGTTACAGGACTGGCCTATATGTATTAATTAAATGCTGTTAATTCATAAACCATAGCGTTAAATCATCAGGACATTTTTCAACCACATTTAAATGCTGCTATCATTCATGGTTTCGTTCTTAGCTTTTTCATGAATAGCCCACATATTTTACACAATGGTCTGCCTCACATTTTGCTTCTTAACTCGTAGGTTATGCTCCAGTTGAGTGTCTTTGACCATCATTACGTTCCTATGATTGAGAAAAAGTAATGATTGGCCGACTGGTCCATATCACAGGCAGCCATTTCACATAGGCAGTTTGAAACATGCAGGCTGACCTCTGACTATTTCTTACAATTTTGATCATGACTCTGTCACTCAAAGTAAGTGAGCTTGACTTGAAATCCAGCTCAGCCGGTGTCACAGGCTTTGTCCACTTTGCATATAGGTTGAAAACATTTAGTGAAAAATGCAGTTGTCCTTTTTTATATATATGTCAGAAATGTGCTTGTTTTGAGTTTTACACAGCAGCATAGAAAGACTCAAGGGCCTCTCTTGAATTGAACTGGTTACCCTAGACATGTTATCTCTGGGATCATTGTCATGGTCACGGAAACGCCTCAACGCAATTCAGTACATTTAGTTTGCTTGCTATAATATAGGTTATGCAATGGTACCAAGTCTCATCCAGAGAATGTCTTTTTTGAGTGTTTGTTCTAACAAATGGGTGAAGAGGTGTTGGCATACTTCAAGTTTAATTTTGCCATTTGTATAAATATCACTGAATGGATGGCTGCAGTAGATCAGGTGTTGTAGTTCCTGTGTTTCACTCATTCCCCCAGACACAGTGCTGTAGAGAAGCTTAAGATAATCTTTCTCTCCGTTCTAAGCTTGCAACAGACAAGGTTGTCAACCCTGCAGCTTATTTAGGCTACACCTGTGAGAGCAGGGATTGTTAATGAATGCTCTTTCTTGACCTGCGCTGGTAAAGCTGTATCAGCATGTCCCTACAACTAACAGCCTCTAACAAGTCCAATTAGTGTGTCTGAGGAACCACAACTGTCTGTGCTAGATGTGTTGCACTAACTCCAAGGATTTCAACAGCAGAGCAGCCAGACAAGTCCATTACCATAAATGTTCATAGCACATGGTCTATAGCTGCACACCTGTGTTTTGCAGAAATTCCTCTGCCAAAGTTGGTATGAATAAGCCGGCAAGAGCCCAGGAACACACTGTTCTGCGTAGGCCAGCCATTATTATGACAATAAATACAGTACGTCACATTCAGATATTGACCAGTAAGCCTTGCCCCACTGTATGAATATGATTGTACAATGCTGTCACAATGTCATACACTACCAGTCTTAATCTTCTGCTCACGTTTGTTTATTCAGATGTAGTGGTACGGTAGGAGCCATCATGACCTGCCCCCTGGAGGTGCTAAAGACACGGCTACAGTCCTCCGGCTTCACCCTCCGGCCCGTCTTCCAGGTCCAGCTGGGTACCCTGAGCGGCACCGGGGTCATCCGACCAGGGACGGTTACACCAAGCCTGCTGCAGGTCCTACGGTAAGACTTGGATGAGGATTGTTTGTGGTGGCGTTATTATGCAGTAGACCCAACAGTATGCTGCTAGCCCTTTGTTTGTAAGTGTTCCCTCCTCTCACCTGGTACACCTTGTCACTGCTCTAGTGTTGTTTTTGTGGTAACTGCTGACTGTTGATTAGCACGACCGCCTCCAATTGACAGTGTTACCTTGGGATGCTGTTGTGTTTGGACATGCCAGATGCAATGGCATAACAAAATAGGGAAAATCACATGGGTATCATGGAACGATTGTGTAAAACCCTGCTGTGCATTCCTAGTTCAGGCTGGGGCAATGCTCTCAAGAGCCTTTCCTGCACTGCTGATGCCACTAATTTAAAGGCCACTAATCCAGTCTTACATAAAGTGAGGAGATTAAGTTTATAGCATCCTGTTCTGATGTAGTGGTCTTTACCATCTGTGTGGGGATCCACAGGATGACACGGAACATGTTTTACCCCAAGGCCCCAGAGCGGTTACGTAATGAGGCTGTGAAGCCTATCTGCAGCCCTAGAGAGTTAAGGATCCCCATGGAAGGAAGCTGTGCAGTGTGTATGTAGTTTATGTTTTGTGCAGGGTGCTGCTGCAGTGTCACGTTACCGTGCTTTCCAGCTGGGAGGGGGAGGGGTGGACTGAACTGGTCTAGACTGGAGTCATCTGACCGACCTATAGGACCAGCTGCTGGCTGTTTAACTCTCATAGGGATATTGCATTTTGGCTGGTGTTTTTTTTTTGTATAGAAATAATTGCAATATTTGCTTGTTCATTCGTGATTTTGCCTTTTTGTTTATTTATGTGTTTATTTGTTTGTTTGTTTGTTTGTTTGTTTATTTATTTATTATTATTACTAATATAAAGGACCATACCAGTGTTACTACATGTCATTGTCCATTGTCAACATCGGCCACATACTTCACATAAACCTCAACCATTTTCCCCCAAATTGCTTTATTTACGTTTTTGTTTACGTTTTGTCTATATTCACTAAACGTTACAGAATGTAACTGAAAATTTTTGTCAACGTTAGCTAAAACTCACTGTGTCATTAAAAGCCCTCTTCAAGCTAAAATTCGAGTTCAAAATGCAGAACTTCTAAGGAACTATTTTGAATAGCTTGTATTAGAGTAATACAGTCATTTTAGATAAAATAAATTGTGTAGTGACTTCCAAAAGGGTGAATTACTGATACCTAGCAACTTTTAAGTCGTGTAGAGTGTTTTTCCACACTGTTTCAACATGAATGGCAGTGAATGACATTTAAAAATATAGGCTGAGATCTACTTAAGTATATACTGCATACACTTATGTACACAAAATTTGTTGAAGACAGGTGAAATCTCTGCTAACGGCGAGAAGTCAAAATTAGACTGGTATGGTCCTTAAAGTTGAATTCATGTGATGCTGAGATGCTTTCATTGGATTCACACACAAAAGAAGTTTGAGCTTTGTGGTGTGACTGAGAAGCATTTGTCATGGAACTCTCAGTTCCCTGAAAGATCCCAGAAGAACTTTCTGTTCTGAGTCATGTCCTGAAGAAGTCATTGACCATATAGTTGACTAGGCCTATTTCTCAGTTTCTTTCTTTATTCCATTGTTTGAATGACAATAGGCGCAGAACCAGCTGTACAATGACAGGTGTGCCCCAAGTTATAGGCCTGTCTGTCCACCCTTGCCTGGCCTGTTTGTCTGCTTGGAGAATGAGGGTCAGTGTCTGGTTGGAATTCAAAGAGTGTGTGTTGCTGATGTCCCCTGGCTGTTTGTCACATCAAGCCCCCAGGGGCGACCGGGTCCCTGGTGCATGATCTGGGTTATAAAGGGCACATACAGTGGAAGTGTTTGCTTAACCAACTCAGACAGACAGATTGGGATGGGGTTACTTCAGGGGCTGTCCAAGAAACTAGGGGTCATTTTGTGTCCCTCCAAGTTAACCTGACCTGCACCGTGCTGTTGAGCACGTAGTCAAAACATTTTATCATGGTAATTGTAGGAGTGTGTTCTAAACAGAGGTTTGCTCTCCTTCCCAGGTCAATTCTAGAAAAAGAGGGACCAAGATCACTTTTCCGTGGCCTCGGGCCCAATCTAGTCGGTGTGGCCCCCTCAAGGTATAGTAACACCAGTTTCTCCACTTGGCATTTGAGAAGGATTGTTTCAGTTGGAGACCCCCCCCCCCACACACACACACCTTTGCCCCTACCATCTCAATATACTCTGGTAATAAGACAAAGCCAATTACAATGTGGTCATATTTGTGCCATGTCTCAGTGTTAACACAACACCAATACCTAATAATTTGCCACTATATAAGACTACACTAAAGTAGAAAGAAAGTCAGAATACACTAGATACTTAGACAACATCTGTTGTCCAGCTGAACAGTGGCTCTTGAAACATGACCTATGTGGCAAGTTATAAGGGAACGTTCAGTATTGTCTACGTGTGATGCAGTTTGACTAGAAATGTGTTTTAGACTTTCACCCCTGTTCTTTCCTTTTGTAAAGCATTAACACAATATGTCAATAGCTTGCCACATTTCCTCATAGACTGTATTTTGAAAGTTGGACTTGGCCGTGCTGCATGACGTAAAATACATGCAATACTCCTAAAACATTTACCATATGTTTTAGTTTGAAATTAACAGGGGGTTGAGGCAAAAGTGCCCCTAAAATCAGATCAAGGAGGGCAAAAAGAAAGGCCCTCTGAATAAATAATTAATTTGCAACGCTGTATGGATTGCACTGAAATCGTTTTATTGCATGCATTGCTTTATGAATAGCCACAGTGCGTTCCTTAGTAAGTGATTTGGCTGTCCCTCCGCTCCACTGCCCAAGTTGGAAAGGCCCACATTCAGAATAGCTCCAGGGGCGTCTCTGGAGTCCAGTGCTTATTCAGCCCATTCTGGTGCTGTGACACAGGCTATTCCAGAAGCATAGCAGAGAGAGCAGGGACCAGGGAACAGACTGCTCTGGACACGCTCTGTCAAAAGGCCCACAGAAGGCCACATGTGACAGTTACATAAACGCACTGCAGTTATAAAACCACTCTCCCCTATTAATGATGGAGTATTAATGCAGCTAATGGTATCATGGGATTTATATTGTCAGAATAGATATCTTACCCTTTTTCTCTTTTATATTTCAGAGCTATTTATTTTGCTGCCTACTCGAAGTCTAAAGAGTCCTTCAATCGAGTGTTCGTTCCTAATAGCGGTGTGGTGCACATGTCCTCGGCTGGTTTCGCAGGTGAGCAGACTGGATGCGACCTTTTGTTGTTGTTTATGCATATCAGCCCTGTTGAATACGGGGGCAGTTACCCAAAACACATTTCACCTTTTTCTGTCTACACCGAAGTGGAGACAGAATTTAGTCGCCTGGAATTTAGTCACCTGTAACAAAACGGGTTTTGTGAATGAAAAGTGTGTTATATGCAGATGCTGATTGCTTTCCCTTGTTTTCAGCCTTTGTTACAAACTCCCTGATGAACCCCATCTGGATGGTCAAAACAAGAATGCAGCTGGAGAGAAAGTATGTATACATCGGGAAATTCACACTATCCTATATATGTTTACATATCAAATGTTCTCAACTGATTCCAGGGTTCTGTTTCCGACCTCTGTAAAATAATACAAATTATTTGAGGCTCTTTGCAGTTCTGTTGCCATGGCATGTAATGTAACCTTAGGGATAGACTGCCTTTTACAAGATTGTCCTTGGGTTATGCAGTGTGCGCGATGTGAGCATGGGACCTGGGTCCATAAATACACCTGCTGACGCACTGTGGCGTGTCGAGAAGAAGAGTCTATATTTACACTGCAGAGTGCAGGGCAGGTAGTATCATGTGAGGTCAGAAGAACCAGCCTGTCCCACCTGACCTTATTAGAACAAAACGGCATCACTTTGGTTACTTTTATTACCATGCACAATGATGGCCTCCAGAAGTATATAAACGTACGAAATTTGAGTAACTTGAAATAACTGAAATACACTCGTTCCTTGTTAACTTTCTATTGGCGTGTTGTCAAAAAACCTTGATAGTGGTCTTTAAGCTTGGTTAGAGACTCTGGATTCATTCAGCTAGCTTGCTTTGAAAAAGTCACAATCAAGGTGCAACTTGTTATGCATAGTCATGAGGACAGTTTTGTTTGCCAGAAACCGGATGATGAGTCAAATATAGGTTGGCACATCATTGGCACTTGATTTGAAACAAGATCATTTTTTGGCTAAGATTGGCACATGACTTGATTGAAAGCAAAATCATGGTTTGACGTAGCTTAGCGCGACTTGATTCAAAGCAAGGTCATGGTTCGTCATGGGTTAGCACATGACTTGATTCAAAAATAGGTCATGGTGTGACAAGGGTTAGCACATGACTTGATTCAAAACATGCTCGTGTGTGCCCATGTTGTGACACTGACATTTCTGACATGTCTCACCACTCAGAGCTCGAGGAGAGAAGAAGATGAATGCGCTGCAGTGTGCCCGCTATGTTTACAGAACAGAGGGTGTGCGGGGCTTCTACCGAGGGCTAACGGCCTCCTACGCTGGCATCTCGGAGACAATGATCTGCTTCCTAATCTACGAGACGCTGAAGAAACACCTTGCTGAGAGCAACCTCAGGTCCCCGAACAGCACCACAGAAAAAGGAGCATCAGACTTCTTGAGCCTGATGCTGGCAGCTGCTTTTTCAAAAGGATGTGCGTCCTGCATAGCCTACCCACACGGTAAGTACTTGATGAATTTAACATCCTAGCTGCTCATGAATACTTAACGACGAAGAACTATAAGTTCGCTTTACGTTTTAAGAGAATGTGATGTTTTTAAATGTTATTATTAACAGACTTTAAAGGTGGAATCTGTAATGCTGTCAAACAGCGACCTCTAGGCAAAAGAGCCCTGCTTGGTGTTGCACTTTGGTTACATATTTTGTTTTGGTCTGATGTGTGGATTGGAGTTGAGTGGGGATTGGGGAGGGGTTGCTATTATACTTATTCTAATTTGACAACATTACAGATTCTACCTTAAGTTTGAGTGTTGTGTTGATAAAAAATAGTGGAGGTTGTCTACTTTAAAGATCCCCTGTATTTTAAACCTTAAAAAAAATCCCAATAGAATGACAATTTGTATAAATATGTTTTTTCCACCAAATTGTTCAATGAACTACTGAAAATTGCTTAGCAGAATCTCTACACCTTTACCCTCATTGAGAATCCATGGATCTATGGATATGCAAATTGGTAACAAAAACCCATTGATATTTACCAGGAATTCCAAGTCAGCAGCAACATATTCCTTCAAGACATGTCAATACCTACTCAGCTTTCTGTGTACGCTGAAGCTAAAAATGTCAAGTTACCACATATTGGACTATGAGAGATTTGGCCTATTAGTGACATCACACATGCAACTCAGATTTCAGGGAAGTACAGAGAAGCTCTCCCTTTCTATGGAAAGCATGTGAAAAAGGCACTCTGGTGACAAGTTCTGTACAAATAACAATCTGTATAGTCAAAGTCATGTCTCCAAGAGGAATTAACCATAAAAAAACACGTTTTTGAGTGGAGGGGATATTTAAGGTGATGTGGAACATTAACACTCCCAAGTGTTATGGATCAACTGTACAACTGCAAGCAGACTGGCTGTTTCAAAATAATCCTAAACGGAACTCTATGGTTCTTCGTCAAAGTCTTCACGTAAAACAGGATACAGTTTTGGGGCTGGAGCATACTGCAGTCAGGCTTGATGAAAACCGTTTCTACATATTAACATATTTTGTACTTCTCTGTTTGTCCCGGCAGAGGTCATTCGAACGAGGCTGCGAGAGGAGGGCAGCAAGTACAAGTATTTCTTCCAGACAGGGAGGTTGATAGCGGTGGAGGAAGGCTATGCAGCTTTTTACAGAGGACTCATTCCACAACTTATCAGACAGATCCCCAACACAGCCATTGTCCTTTCCACCTATGAACTCATTATCCACCTGCTTGGCGAGTCAAAATGAAGACGTGCTTGAAAGTTTGGTCGGCCTTCCATGTGACGGAAGGTGCACAATACCCCAAGGCACATTTGGGCAAGAGACAATTGAAAATGCAGCACATTAGTTTTTTTTTTGTTTGTTTTTTGTTGTTGTTGTTGGTCTTTGGATCAGCTGCTAAAGAGACTGTGTATCTGGTGGGAATTGAAGCAGGTTGTACTGTTATCCAAAGACTTAAATGTATTTTTTATTTTCACTGAAAAAGCATGTCGTTAGAAGCTTATCAGAATAACAGTTGCGGTACTCACGACAGGAAAACTCCGTAGCTGAGAACTTTTTTTGTTATCATACATGATGAAAGGGCATCTGCTTAGAGGAGTAGTGTTAAGTTAAACTAAATTATTCTATGTATTATTTTTATTGTTATTATCGTATTTGTTCTCTGATGCTTATCAATGGTGAATGTACAAAGAGCCATCACAGCCAGGTTAATACATTTTATTTTATTTAATGAAGGGACGAATTTGGAGAAATATGTTGAATTTAGGAAAAGAACTGTACCTTGCAAAACAAACAACCACAGACCATTACGAGATTTCTGCTTATTCTTTCATTAGCACGTGGTAAATTTGAAGTTTGATTGAATTATAGCAGAGTAATTTATCATATTTTTCATTACGATACAAATTTCTGTATATTTTGTTTGTTAAGATAGTCACCTTTTACAATATAATGAGAACTTGAATGCTTATTTGACCAGTGGCTCAATAAATTGCATCAAGAAATTGTCATTCAGTTGTCGGGTGACCGTAATGTTGAAGTAATAATTGGCAAAGATGTTGGTCTTGCACTTTTTTGCATGCATAGAGACCTTTACATTAACCAGAAGCCTTGAACATCAGGTTAGTTGAACTATAATCTATACAAAGTGCGCGTGCTCATGTTATGGTAAATGTGTGAAAATGGAGAATGTAAACATTTCCCGGTAAATGTATTCATTCACCAACTGAATGTACACATTTACCAGCTGGATGGTAAATATGAGCATTTACCAGGTAATGTGGGTGGAAAACGGCACGAGAATCCTGCACAGTCCTTGAGTTGCCTGCCGAAAAGGGTGCCCATGGCATGGTGGTTGTGCATTTTGTTGTGATGAATATCTGAATCCGATTAAGGTATCAATCTTCCAGTGTTCACTGTCGTGCAACCTTAAAGGTCCCATATTGTATTCCTTTTCAACAATTTAATATAGGTCTCTGAGGTCCCCAAATTTCCACTCCGATGATGCATTCTAGCATGTCTCTATACCGCTCTGTTTCAGTCCTGTTCCGGACAAGCTGTTTCTGTGTCTGTAGCTTTAAATGCAAATGAGCCATGTTTTTCCCACACTGGAACTACGGGGTTTCTGGCTGACGAAATTCAAATCAAACTGCTAAATTAGGCATTGCAGATCAAATATGAATTAGGATCCAGCAATTGCACATCCTATTTCTCGCCTAAAATTGTGTCAAACATATTTTAGTGAACCATTTAGGTGGAAAAAGAGAACGTTTATGAGCAAGCCCCCATTTTGAAAAGCGGAGACACACAAGTCAAGGACTGCCCATTGTCTAATGAGTCCCCACTTTACATAAGAGAGGGAGGCAAATCTGAATGGCTTGTTTAATCACATGTTTTCTGACCTAGGCAGCCCAGAAAAATCTGGGTTGTCTTATTTCTCAGTTTGTGTGTTCGTAGGCCCATCAGAGACCCAAATGTATGTGCACAAGCTCACAAACTCACTGAAAAAGTGAGTTTTTCATAATATGGGACCACATTATTGGCCTTATGGATTCACCGGTACATTTCGGTCAACCTGGCATAAATTTCCTACAAAAAATAAACCTACGTTGAACATCAGGCTTGTTGAACCATAATCTATACAGGATAAATAAAATATTTGGGTAACGATTTACATTGACTGGATGCTCATGAACCCATTCATTACTCTTCTGTTTATGTATATATGCTTGTGAAATAACAGCGTCATAGCAGATTAATAACCCTTCAATCAGCCAGTAGTGTAGTCTCAGGTATACACAGGCATACAGTGTATACCCACCTCTCTGGCCAATTTGTGTATACACTCATATTTTATGACAGGTATTTCACATGCATAATACAATGATAAGTAATAAATGTTTTCAACATCCAGTAAATCGTTAACAAATATTGCACCACAGGTTTATTGCAGGTTAAGTATTATCTAAAACTTTACGTTCTTAATATGTTTAAATGGTTGAAGACTCGAGACGAGGATTAACTAAAAACATGTTAGTGGTCAACTCTACGTCTAATTACACAGAAGTCAGAAGTTCCTCCATCTAAGTTCAAAATGTATCTTTGTAGGTTGTCTTTGTAGCAACAAGTGATGAAATTATTATGAAATATAGGAGATAAACAATGAAAGATAATGATTTTATTACAGATTTTCTTAATGGCTTAAACACAATCCTCAAATTACTAAGTTCTTAAAACAATGTGTCAAAGACCCCACAACATTACCTCATTTGCCCACAGTACTACATTTCTGATTGCTTTCACACAAAATGCAAATGTAACCCAGAGGTTTTGGCAAATGTCTACAATTGGCACAATAATCAATTGAGTAAGTACAAGCAACAGTCACTACATTGACACAAATATACTGTATAGGGATTGGTATTGCTGTGAAATAAATTAACAATACTTGGCAAGTACATCTTCACTAAATGAGTTTATTGGACATTTTTCTCAGCATGGAGGTGGAAGGGTTGGTTGTGAGGACATCAAGGCAGAAGCTTGCAGTGGATGGCTGCATCATACAAGGAGAGTTTTCTCTTGTTGCATCGCAAAGGAGAAAAGCAGGTGTGAGGTGGGTGAAATATTGTGGCTGAACAGAGGAGAGAGACTGGGTAGCCAGTGATATAGTGGAGTGAATTTGCAGTATCTTTGAGTATTTTCTTTTGCACTTTACAGTAGTTTGATCCTCCTGCTTTTGACAGATAGCATTTACAATTGCCTTACAATCTTGCATTTATTGCATTTTCTATTGAGGTTTTTGGAAAACCTGTAAATTTATATTTTTGATGAATTTATTTGTGTGGCATAACCTTTGACAGCAACACTATACAGTCACCTAGCTATATTGTGGAATTATTTAAGTAAATTACCAGTCTCAACATGATAAAAGCCTTATAAATATATTTATGATAAGGTGATGGAACACACATTCTGGGTTGACAGTCATATTAATACTGATACTTAGCATATTAATACTGATACATAGCATATTAATACTGATACTTAGCATATTGTCTGTCTTTGTTAATGCATTGATGAAGAGAAAGTACCATTTGGTGAGATTGATTGTACTTATTGATGCATTAGAATGAGGGGAATTGTGTTGTTGTCAACAGCAAATAACAACATAACAAGGACACACTGTCATAGATGCGAATCATCAGGGCAGATTCTCCAAACAGGAGTCAAAGTACCATGCCTGGGAACCGCCACCAGTTTAAAGGACGACACCAGTGTTTTTGACATATGGGTCATTCTTGCCTTGATACAAAAATGAATTATTTTACCATTACTGAAAAATGTGGTAGTTATTTTTTTTCCGATTCACAACTACAACAACAAATTAATTTCTTATATCTGAAAATGTGTCTTAAACAACACATAAACCCATGAAAGTCACCACAATTGACTAAAATCAGTACTCATATACTGTACTGTACTAAATGTATGTGACATACTGTATATAATCTAGTGTTTATTGATTGTTGCGCTATCCCCATGCACTGTATGAGATCCTGTTGTCATTGCACTGTGTTTCTATTGGACTGTGGAACTTGAAGGTTGTTGATATGTCTCTGCACCATTGTCACCAAGACAAATTCCCATACATTGGTTGTATTTGGCGAATAAAGTGTTTCTGATTCAACAATAACCCTTTCAGGTATAAGAGTTTTGGAATTTTTTCCTCAGATTTCTATCTTAGAATGCCACTAGTCCACCTCCAATGGCTAGTAGCCATTGTGACATCATTGGAATGCTCAAATCTCAAAATTCTAATCTCATATATGAGATTGACACCTGAAAGGGTTAGTGGTACACTATAGTCCAGACACCTGGCATTTGTATCATCCAAACCCCATCTACCACTTGGCTAATTCTGCCTCCTTTGTGTGTGTGTGCGTGCGCGTGCGTGCGCGTGCGTGCGCGTGCGTGCGTGTGCGTGTGTGTGTGTGTGCACGCGCAGGCGTGTGCATGTGTGGTGTGGTGTGTATGTGTGTGTGTGCACGTGCGTGTGTGTGCACACACGTGATTGTGTGTTTTGTGCAACTTGTGCTATCTGCTTTATGATGTTGCAGGCTTCAACCTGGTTGTCAGTTGAGCACATATGTAACTGACAGGTCACTTAATG
>OMKL01047835.1:0-14787 GCA_900302295.1 Parasudis fraserbrunneri
CACACACAAAGAGACAGACACACATAAGTACACACATGCATGCACACTTGCAAACACATACACACACAATCTCTCTCTCTCTCTCTCACACACACACACATACAAAGAGACAGACACACAAATACAGATACGCATGCACGCATGCATGCACACACGCACACACACACACACACACACACACACACATACAATCACTCTCTCTCTCACACACACACACAAAGAGACAGACACACACAAATACACATACGCATGAACACTTGCACGCAAGCGTGCACGCGCGCGCACACACACACACACACACACACACACACACACACACACTTGCCCCTTGTGTTTATGTGTGATCAGGGTGTCAATCATTGAGCTGGGTGGTGAATAGCTGGCGACCAGAGGTCCTGAAACAACAGAAAGGAGGAGGGGTGAACGTCTTAAAAGAGAATCCACCCTAAAACCCAATTCAGACATGCTTTATACAGTCTGAGATCATAAGAATAACATATCAGTGATGCTGAACGAAAGTCACATTTTAATAACTAAAACAAAACAACCTCATTTTTCAGATTAACACCCATTTATTTTTTTAATTATAAAACAGGTTTTTAATAGGCGACCAACCTATAAACGACTGCCATCAGAAATTAAATAACATTTTTAAAGTTTTACTTTAGTGGAATTTAGTTTTAGATCAGTTTTACTTCTTTCACATTACTATCAACATGGCACAATGATATCAATCGTCCATCGAAAGTAAATCAATCCTTTTTGTTTGGACAGAGTTCAGGTAAAAACAACAATCTTTATATTTCAGCATGGTTCTGAGGCCCATAATGCAGTCAGTTTTATTACATTCACACCTTCTTGAAGGGGAACCTCTTGCTTAAAGAGTGCAAAGTTTCTTTCTCGATACACGTAGAAAAAAAGAAAAAGAAAAAAGAAAGATCTTAAGCTTCAGAGAAAGTTGCAGCTTTGAAAACTCACTTTTCTCAGCCAAAACTTCTTATACATATTTGCAAGGAAATCAAAGCCTCTTTGTGGGCCTGGCCCTAATCCTTTCTCCTCCATAAAGGATGTACCTTTAAACGGGCTTTCACTCCTCTGACAACCGTGGTAATTGCTGAGAGGTAGGATGCCATCTCATTGACATTGTTTGTTAGAATAACACAGCACAGGGGGAAAGGTCCTGTCGGTGGCATTCCACCAGAGCCCTCCCCTCTGTGAAGTCGCCTGATGAATTGTCACAAGCTTGTTATTTGCCATTAGTTTCTAGCATTTCTTCCTTCTGTTGCCCTAACTAATTCAATCTTTTTGGGGGGTAATCTCATTGAAACCCCCCAGGGGGGAAAGGGGGAACTTTTTCTCTTCCTTTTTTTTCTTCCCTGTCCTTTTTTTTTTTTTTTTCTTCTTCAGACAGTGTGATACCTGACCCAGTTTATCTAAATTCTTCTCCCCGTGATGATTAGCTCTCCATGACTGTTTATTTCTGGAGGATTTTATGGCTTCTCTCGGTGCTCTGTAATGGAAGTGGCTCAATTAATTATAAGCTAAAATGCTAATTTTTGGACAGCTTTCTTGGCTGTTTGTCACACAAGTGCTGTTATCACGAGAAGTTACAATTCATATTTCATTAAAATGTTATACTCTATCAGTAATAGAAACAAATTTTAGCGTGACTTATTTACATATACTGAGAGAAAGAAATTTAATATTCATGGACACACACACACAAAACTGATTATTCTCAATTAAATATGTTATCATCAACAGAGGACAAATTGTCAGTAAATACATAGAAAAATGTGTAAAAGTTGCATTAGGTAAAACTTGGATTACAAATTTCCTGATTAATTTCCAGTATACATAAATAATAATTCACGGGCTTTAGTAGCACCATTACACAACAACAACAACAACAACAACAGCAACAAAGAACAAGACGTCTCATACATCGGCTTAATTTTCCTTAAGTACAGAACAAATTACGCTTTCATGCTTGTCCCGCGACTGTGTGGGATCTGAAATAATAACCTGTAATTTCACATGTCACAACCCCTCTGCGGCCCAACTTCTAAAGAGTGCAGGAATATGTATGTTTACTCACGATGAGCCTCCCTACAGGGCATCAATCAGGAGCTGCATTGTAATAAGATCCAGAAGTGCACTGAGATCAGAGCAGGGCGCTGCTAACAACCATATCCTTTTGATACCAGTGTGACTAAGAGTTTAATTTGGGAGCAGCCGCCACTTCAAAGGCAGATGTGAGTATTTCCCTACTTATTTGCACCCCCAATGGGGCCTATACATTATAGTGAAACCACTCCTCGGTCCTCCGAACGTGCTCTAATGCCATCCTGATTGCCTAATTTCTCATGTCAGCAACTTCTTCTTGGGAGAGAGTAGGGGACAATTAGGGGACAATTGAGCGTGATTGTGATGGGGTTGTTTCTGCACCGCGGCAGGCAGGCAGGCAGCCGGCCCTGCATGCAACTTCACTGTGGGCTGGTTTTGGTTAAGAAGAAGAAGATGCAGTTTTTATCCGCCTTTTTCTTTTTCTTTTTTTTTTCCAAAGAGTTCATCCTCGGGACACGTCAGGAAGTGGCCATGATAGGCAGGCGGTAAGCAGTCGCAGAGGGAACACCACAGCTTCTAGCTAATTAAAAACATTTAGATACTCAGAAACAACCACAGAATCACGGGTGGTTTTGTTTGGTTGGCTGTCCGTGTGTGTGTGTGTGTGTGTGTGTGTGTGTGTCTGTGTGTGTGTGTGTCTGTGTGTGTGTGTGTGTGTGTGTGTGTCTGTGTTGGGGACAAAGAGAGTGACAGAAAGTACAGTACACAACATTTCTCTTGAATTTGTATAATGATCATGGAATTAATTTGCTACATCAATAACTCAGATTAACAACTTTTTTTTATTATATTTTTTTTTAACTTTGTTTAGCTATTTGAATTTGCCAAACATTTGTACAATCAAAAGTAAGGAGAATAGCGCTTAACACAACCACAGTCCTACAGGCTCAATGTGATACAGATTCTCCAAAGAGAATCACTTCCCACTCGGAAGTTTATGAACATGAGATGATGATTGGCAGGATATTACACACAGGCACGCAATAGATTTGACTTCTTAAGGGACAAATTTTACCCATTGAGGTTACATGTAACTAATGTGACTGTGGTTGCACGCTCTGATTAGGTAACTGCGTTCGTATGGCAGAGAAAAAGCTCGCTTATAGAGAAACTGCTATGGGACACATCAACCAAAACCAAAAGCTGGCGTACGGGCGACTGCAAGACACAGAACATGTGGTTTTCTGAGGAGAAGAAGAACACTCCATTTCGACAGTATGGTATATTCGGTCACAGAAGAAACTAAATAAATCTGTGAAATTACTGAAAGGGATACCGCTTAAATTAAGAATTCATATTATATAGTCCTAGACAGTCCAATCAGTATTTGCGAACATTAGGCAGCATTGCAGCACAGTGGTTAGCTCTGTTGCCTCACAGCGAGAAGGTCCTGGGGGGGGGTTCTGTGTGGAGTTTGTATGTTCTCCCGGTGATCGAATGGGTTCCCTCCGGGTACTCCGGTTTCCCACACCATGACATGAATGATGGGTACACACTTGACCAAGGCACTGACATTAGAACAGGAGGTGATCCCAAAGTGCTGGACTATGGATGCCCACTGCTCCTAAATAGTTAGGATGTGTTAAACGCAGAGGACAGATTCCTGGTATATGTAAATGTACTTAGCAAATAAAGAGAATCTGATTCTAATTCTAAACATTAACTCTCATCCGGAGCCAGAAATCAGTGAACTAAGACTTAAGCCTATGACTGTGATTATGAAAATAGGCTATCCCTTCGTGTAGGCCTATCTGCAGAAAAAAATATTGTCCTTTCTATACTATAGATAGGAGACCAGGGACAAAACTAATGGAGGAATAAATTAACATGCTGATTAAATTATATTAGAAACAAGTCATAATATTGCAACTCCCCAAATACATGTTTAGGGCTCCTAAATGTACAGGTATCCTAAAAGAAAAGAAAATCCAATCTGAATTGTATCAATAAATAAATACTTTTTGAGGTTGTGAGTGAATATTTATTTTGTTAATCCTGTCCAATTTCATACCTGTGTAATTCCCTTAGTATAACACCGCCCATATATAATTACATTATCAGTCACAAAAGTTGTTTTTATTGGTATATACCATGGTTTACAGTTGCATTCCTACCTCGCAAACATTTAAGATTAGTATTACATTTCGTGAGTTTGTTTCACACAAACCTACCTAGACTCAGTTATTAAGTAGTAGAATGCTCCGAATCAAAAGTGAAATTGTTACTTTTGTAGCAGTTTTTATTGGTTCATTTATGTTTCACATTGCCAATTGACAAATGAACCATACTCTCTGAACAAAGCCATGTGGTCAGCCTTTAACTGGACATAATTTTCAATCCTAACAAACAAAAATAATATTGTGATCTCAATTTTGACTTATGAGATACTATACCTTTTCCAATTCACTTATGCACTACAACTGTCTAGGCTACTTTACCTTGAATTATGCATTTATTAGTTATTTGTATAGTATCACAACATTATTTGGCTATTTTAAACTATATACATGGAAATATATGGAAGAACGTCAACAAAAACGACCTACTCACGTTTATTAAATGCACCATTTTTTGTTTCCCCCCCTGCTTTTGGTCCAATTCCTTTCTCACCTCAAGCAACCCGCTCCAGGGTTCACTTGGATGTGGACAGAGACCACCTCAAACAGGTGGACCAGGGTGCGGTTGTTTTTCGTGCAGACCCAAGTTGCATTCTGGTGTTCACACCAACCCAAACGAACTGTGTCGATGAGGTAAATGCTCCGGAGTTCAGTTCACCCAGACTAAACAAGGCAGGTAGGAAAACACCCTCGGCCTCTGCCAAATAAATACATTTGTACAGTTACTTTCAGGAAGTACGATTTCTATCACGTTGCAGTAGAATATTCCATAACTTATCTGATGGAAGGCTAGAGAAATAAAAATGTCTTGCTACTAAGTGTTGTCTTACTTCCAAGATGTCGGTTGTGTCAACTATTTTCTAAACTAACATCAACGCTTTGCCGAGATCACTCATTTCAGTCTTATAGTGCCTCCTTGTTTACCTCAGTGATAGATGTTTTGCGGCAAATAAATCCAAGGCCAAAAAGCACAAATTGCACCTTAAAAACACAAAAAAACAAGTAATTTCCCATGTTGCGTCTCGGTGGTGGCACTATCTGGTTTCAGGGCTGTGTATGCATTATCTTCTGTTATTGGACTATTTGTCATAAGAGACCACTTCCCTTTGTTCAAACAAACCATTGTAGCAGGTCTACTGCAAAGAGGGGGGCTGAGAGCATACTGGTTTATCTTTCCTCTGGACAAATAAACTAGAAAACTGACTAATAACTGGCCTGGAATGTGAGGAGAGCTTAACTCTCAGTTCTGTGTGTTTCTGAACATAATGAATATTACAGGCCCCTCTGTATACACAGTGGAGGTTTGGTTTACTTTGCTACACATGGCCATGGCCTTTAGCTGCTTGGTGACCTCTGGATGAGGCAGGAGACTTCACAATTACATGTAAATCATGTGTTTAATTGTTAAAATGTAACTTAGGCATTCTTTGTTCTGTATTTCTTTTTTTTAATTTTATTATTTGTGACCGTATGATGACAAAATATCCATTTGTACAACCAGTCCAGGACAAAATAACATGGCCTCCCAATGGCCACAGTAGCTGGTGGTTTCCAAAATTCACTTGCTACTTTTGGTATTGTGCCAGACTAAACGATTTTTACAGATGAATAGTACCTCCAGATGTTGGTTGATTACCTGCTTAAGGGGCCAGAAAAGTAAACAAACTTACGTGTCACAGCCAAACTTAAGTAATTCCCCATGCTGCCTGAACTTGAAAATGTTTCAACTTGCAAATTGACACATTGGTGAAATGTGAAACATCATCTTCAGTTACACAAAGGCAAAAAAATTCTCTACAAAAGTTGTTGGTGAGGGTGGGGTTAGTTCCAAATTCTAATCACACAAAAAAGCAGCACACATAGATATCCCCAACATAGTTCTCATGAACATATCAAAGCATCATTTCATTTCATTTCCACAGACAAAAAGGGCATTAAATCCATAGCAAAACGTCAAAGGTTCATGTCACTTTGTGTTACTGGATAAAGAATGGCAGAGTAGCATGGCTGCAGTTCCGCCTGTCTCCTGCTAACCACGGAAGACAGAAGAGGCCACTAACGCCTCAGCCAGCTAGAGCTGTCAGCCTTTCTAGCTAGTCGACAGCCTGAGTGATAAGACCACTTTAAAGGAGAAATACCCCCCTCTCCTCCCCTTTCGGAGGAAATCTACTTAAAGTACCATGACTGTCTTGTATGTGGCTTATATGGAGAATGTGATCAGCACTGGCTGCTTTAATAGTAGTGAAATCAGTACAGTACAGTGGCTGTATGCCTGTCTGTGGCCCAAATGCATGGCATGGTACAAACCATTCATTCCAGTGGCTGTTTCCATCACACAGTGAGTCAGGGCTTGAAATTAACACCACCCACCAGTCAAACGCTGATAAATTGCAGCTGTATCTGGTAAGTCTGTCAGTTCTGTCACATTGTAAGGTAGCCAGCTGCTGTTCAGTCAGAATCTTCTCTTCATAAAACTTTGGCTACTAAATAATTAAGTTGTCTGGTGAAATTCTGAGTCTGCTAGCTGCTTTGAATGTTAGTTTCAAGCCCTGCTAGCTGTCAGATATTAGCCTTGATGCCCAAGCACTGGATGAGTGAAAATAAAGCTTACTATAGTTGACCAATTCCTTGAAATGGCCATTAATTAATTAATGAAATGAAATATGACTATGAGCAAAACCAGCAATTAATGTTAAAGAGACACTTGTGCCTGTTTCTGGTCCCCTTTTAGCAACACCACAACAATTGTCTGCATATAATCCATACCTCTGTGTGAGTATACATATTTATACATAGGTGGGATTTTTTGAAACAGCAGAGTTGTGGCAGGAGGGATAGCAGCGAGGTTGACAACCAGTTCAAAGTGAGTTGGGATCAAAAGGATGTCAAGGGGTAAAGTTTGAAGGACACTACATAGGTTACAATTTAAAAGACTGTTTCCCATCCTCTGAATGTACAGTGTTGTGGCAGTGGAAGACTTGAGCTACAGGAATACACTCTCCCAGTCCCCTGAGTTGTGTGTCTCTTCCCCATTCCCCTGTGACCTAATTCCCTGGGGGGTTTCCAACCGCCTGTCAAAGTTCTACAGAAACTACTCAAACGGCAAGGGTGGGTTCAACGAATATTCCAGACGAATAACAAAGGTGAAGATATTTGTTTTTTGGCTCAGAGTTGCAGAACTGAGGCAGCGAGGTTCTGGTGAGGACGCACGGAAGGTCAACACCGCAGTGAAAACAATGACAGATGCAGTAGCACGATATAAATTCACCGTGGCATCGAGCCTCAGCCCAGACTGTCAGCAGCATCAGAGGGCATCAGGGGAGCCCTCTGAAAAATCGAGGGGAAAAAGAGGGGTAGGAGTAAAAGGCAGGAGAGTTTGTAACAATGTCTATTAACGCTGCAGAAGAATTTGCCTGGGAGCTCGGCTTGACAGATTAGCCCAGCGCCCAGATGGGGCAGTGCATCGGTGAAACAAGAGCTACTTTTATGAGGTACGTAACACAAGCCCGGGGTAGCCACGGCAAGGCCTGGAAAGCGATCCCTTGATGAAAGTGAGGGCAGTGCTCCACCTTTCATGTTTCCATAGGTTTTATTTGGAGCGCACACAGACGGGGGCTGCAGACAGAAATGACAGACAATTAAGATTGCACAAAGGCAAGGGAAATTCAGTATCAGGCTACATGACCCCTGCTTGCCGGCAGTATTTCAATGCATATGGCTGCCTTTTGTAATGAAATTCTTAGGGAAAACCTGTGCACGAGAAAAGGAGAGAGAGGAAAAAAAGAGGGCCCAGAGCTCAAGCGATGGGTAAAACATGCGGTTCTATATATACCTGGCAGATTCCAGTTTCTAAAACCCACCTTCATGCATCAAAGAGCCGCAGCAATAGGCGGGTGTGGGGATTAATGTGGAAATAAACCGTGGGCTTTCTACATATCAAAGACCAGATAAGCTTATGAAGTTTAATTCATATGTTTTATTCCGCTGAAAAATGGCCATTTGTGGTGATGGCTGGGGCTGTCCCGGCGGAATGATAGCACGCCGATAACGATCCGGCGCCAACACTTCAACTGAATCCATTTCTAAAGAGAGAGGGAACAGACTCAAGAAATATAAATTAACCTCACCTCACTGAGAAAGAAAAAAAAAAAAAAAAAGGAGGATTCTCTTGTGAATGTCCACCGACAGGGATTTCTTCATCCCAGTAACTAAGACATCCTGGTTTGAGCCATAAAGGAACGTTGCCACAGACAGGTGGCCGGTGGCTCCCAGACAGAATTGTACATTTTCTTGGTGGCGAGAGATGTCTAAATCTTGGGGAAGGGATTTCATATTTCTAGCGTAATATCAAGGGCGGACGGGTGAACCTCCTGGGTTTTCATTCTGCCGACCGCTAATCTTGATCTCGCTGCCCGTGTGGAAGAGGGAATGAAGTCAGACAACACTGAAAATGTCCCAGTATTGGGACAGAATTAGAATGACTGACGGTCTCTATTTATAACGTTCTCAGATGAGCACACTTTTACAACCCACCAAAATGCAGGAGATGCAGTCTCAAATAAACTGAATAACATGAACCGGTCAGACATACAGACATGCAGCATACATATGTAACAGAGACACAGATGCTCATTGGGAATATATGCATCGCCCCTGTTACATAAAAACCTCATAAGTCAAATTTTGGCCTTTTTCTTCTTCTCTTTTTCTTTTTACTTACGCTGAAAAATGACACTGTGTGTTCTGTGGTGAGCAAGCATTGAGGGCCTTGGGCCCAAAAGACATAACTCATCATATAATTTCAAAAGTGGTCTTCAATGGTCATCCATCTGAAAACAATTCCTGACAAGCTGACTTGTGACTTGAGGTTTTCATTCAAAAGTAGCAGAATGTCACTCTACACCCAACAATATTTAATACTGAGATGACGCATAACAACCATTTTACATCGGTAGAGGTTGTTGGTTCTCCAGTCTGCACAAAATGGCTCTCACACATACTTTTGGCTTCATCACACTTGACCACGGCAGGTTTTCTCAGATGCGAGGGCAAAATGTGGGCCATACAGCATAAGATGCTACCCAGATGATAGCATATGATGCTATTCCGTCAGTTACATGTAGCATTCAACAGAAATGAAATGTTGCTCCCACAATGGTTGAACATTGGTGAGTCAAACAAAATTACAGGTCAAAATCCTACAAATTTGAACTTTTCCTCAAGGAGCAACGTGAAATACTATACATCTGCAAGTGGAGGCGAACTTGGCTTGCATGCCCTTCCACTGACATGGACTGAAGATGAAGAAATGCTCATGCTGTTGTTAAGGGGCTATTCACCACAAGCGTGTTCCCACTTGGCTGGATGTGGGTAGACAAGGCTGTAACAACAGTGACCAATCTGGTCCAAACCTCAAAAAACACACACAAAAACAGATTACAAAAAGAAAATATTTTATCTCAGAATGGAGTCAACACTGCAGAGTTTGGCCCAAATTAGCATCAGATATTGTTGACAGAAGGTATCTACATCTACCATGGTGTTTTGCAATGACCGGAAGTAGGGACAGAATTAAACATCTTGCATCTACCTTATCTCTACTACTATTTCTTCTTCAGGCAAATAAATCAATGTATCTCGCTGTGTTGTGGGCCCATTCACTGCTGTGTCACAACAGGTAGCTCACAAGAAAAGCAGCGGAACTGCAGCCAAATTACCGAAGATCAAAGCCAAGGTAAACTATCATCCCAGCAAGGGAAAATCTCTTGGTGAAGACATGCAGGGCATGAAACTATCTTTTTCATCAACTGCAGTGGTCTCAGTGGTTTAGCAGATTCAGAATTTCACCAGCCAATTTCTGTATATAGCTATGTATATATACAGTATATCTGTACGTTTTCATGATCTTCCTGCCCAGTGATTATGATGTGCAGCTTTACCAGTCTACTGTCCACTGGAAAAGATGTGAGGTTAATCCCACCTGAGACCTCCCTAATTGGACCAAAGCAAATTCTTAGTGCTACTGGCTATAACAGAAAGAAATACCTTTCATTTAGATGTTTTATTTTTAATATTTAAAGAATTTTCCGTATATACAACAACAAATAACATTCAAAGAAATCACAACGCAATACAGTACTGTATATTGAAACCCCAATGAGGATTTGTTTTTTACCATATAAATAAGGGGGTCATTCATATGCATTCTTGAAGTGTTTGATTGATAGATTACAAAAACAATAATAATAATAATAACAATAACAATAATAATTATAATTATGATAATAATAATAATAGCAATACTAATTATAATAATAATTGCAAACATCACCAACATAAACAAACAAATATAATTTTAAATGAATACTTACATGTTGTCTGGTGTTAGTCTTTATATCAAGAGCTTAATCAATCAACAATTTATGATATTCATATTTATGTTTAGATAATGGATTGGGCCATAAATGAGATAATCTAACACGGCATCTTTAAACAATATAATTACGATTATTTCAATGCACAGATATAAATGGAAAAACTGGGCCCAGCAGGATCTATGCCTTCAGAGGGTCCACCAAGAGAGGAAACATTTCTCTCATTGAAGAGGTAAATTATTACAAAATGTTTCTCTGCATTAACTTTTCAACAGCGTACTGAACCACCACGATGAATTTCTATATATTTTTAAGAGAGCATCTTCACAGCAAATACCACCCAGGAGATTTTACAGGATTGTTCCTTATAATGAGATGTTGGAAAAGCTTATTTTCCCATCTGTGGCCCTTTTCTCCTTCCCATTCACTTAATCAAATTACACGGCATCTTTAATCTTGCCTCATGAGGCGGTTTATTAAGTTGAATTCTTCAGACCCTGCAGCCGTGAGTGGGTGAGATTCAAAGGAGATCTGCACACAGCACAGTGCATTCCAGTGCTCTGCTACAGTTACGTACAATGACGATGACGCCTCAGATGTGTTTTTCACCACAGATATTGCCAAAAATGTATGTTTCAAATGAAACTGTGAACACGTATGGAAAGTACAATCTACAAATGTTATTAGAGAATACCATGTTGTTGATTCATTGACTGTCTTATATAGTATATGTGTTTCCGGGATGGCTCTTGTGCTATATTAAGGAGCTATTAATGGATGCAACTGTTCTGCCAATCCCCCAATATTAACCACACTTAACCACATCACATATCACATTGCCTCACGCAACCAGTCAGCCAACTAGTCAATCAGACAGCTAGGCAGTACAGCAGCCATTTAGTCTGTCAGGCAGACAGTCAGCAACCAGTCTGGTAGGTAGTCAGTATGCCAGCTCGTCTTTCTACCAGTTAGGTAGTCACCAAGTTTGCCAGCCAGAGCCAATAACTAACCAGCGAGTGAGTCAGTCAGTCAAATAGTCAGTCACCCAGCTAGACAGTGCATCAGATCTATCCAGTTTTCCAGCCAGTCAATCAGTCATTCAGCCAGCCAGCCAGCCAGCCAGCAGGCCAGCCAGCCAGCCAGCAGGCCAGCCAGCCAGCCAGCCAGCCAGACAGACAGACAGACAGCCAGAACAGCATGTCCTGGCTCAGGTCTTGAAGAAAACAAGCAGCATGCAATCTGCAGGTCATAAACACAGCATGGTGCTTAGCACGGGGTCGAGCAAGATTTATCCCCTGCATCCTCAACTCCACCCATGGTAATATACTGTCATATTATGCACCCCAACTTTCACCGCAAGCTCCCCGATGGAGATTCCCTGACACCCATGCACCCCTCCATTAACATCTCCCTCCTTCACTGACTGAAATAGTTTCTAAATATCTCTCAAGTAGTAAATCTGTTTTGGGGATTACCGGTCAGTAGGGTGGCATCTGAACCTCTCTGTTCACAGCCAAAGTAAACCTCATAGCAGGCCAACCAGGTTAAGGTTATGAGCTCTGTGATATGGAATACATTGGTAGGAACAGGCGACGAGAGATGGAGGAATCCAAACAGGTTGGTATTTGGTTACACGGTTGACCAGATTTGGGGTGGGCGGATAATGTTTCCTTGTTGTTATGTGGCTACTGATTATTTTTAGGCGTGGGGTATTAAAATGTTTATGTCTCACGCTTAAAGTTCCACCGTGGCGAATGAAATCTTGTGTTCGTGCTGGATGGACATCTGTAGTACACATGACGCATGGTGGAGTCTCTGTTTTCATCCTGTCACATCCCCAGAGTTTTACGACCGAAGGAAAGGGTGGAATTATTGATGAGCAGTAAATCAGCACATGGCAAATGTCAGAAAGGAAGGAAGGATGGAGGAGAATATTATTTTCCAGTGTGTCCTGGTTGAACCTCTTGCACCAGGGGCATTTAATTTATAGTAGAACATAGTCATCATAAAAATATATATATACAAATGTCTTGACACATAGGCACACAGGTGATGAACTAATGATGGAACACCTAAGGTTAGGGTTAGGGAGAGATGGATTACATGTTATAGGATTGCAGTAATATGATTACAAAAAGTAACTGTAATCCATTACAGTTATTGTATAAAAAAAGAACACAGTAGTCAGATTACAGATACATTTGAAAAATTTAATTATTATTTTTTTTACCTAGATTGAAAGGTTAGAGATACAAATATTACTTTACACAACTTAAAATAATGGTATGCTGTTTGTAGATAACAACAATACTAATAATATTACTACTACTAAGAATAATAATACTACTGATAATAATAATAACAATATGAATAATACCATCAATAATAATATTCAAAGTACATCATTTTTAATGAATCATTTATTCAACTCCATATTCTCTGGATTTTGGAGGCAACTGTTTACAGTTTTAGAAAATATCAACCTAGGATTGATTCACTGAAATCCAGACTTCAGAAGCCTGAGATGTCTGCACAGCTTCACTATTTCCAATCGGTAACACTGATACATATGTGTCCGCCCAAGGCTCTGTAAAGTTAGATGTGTCTCGTTTCGTGGTGTTGCCTTTATTTTACTATTAGTTACAGCACAATGCTTAGGAATTAAGAATTAACATGTTAGCTAAGAACTAATTTAGTAACAAGAACAAACCATAGGTCAACTTTAGTTCTTTCTACTGGCCTTTTGGGTGATGCGCATATTCTAAATACTTAACTTATACCACCTACTGTTTGTGATCATCAGTTGTGCCCTCTAAAGTGTTGCCCTTGCACCTTTTTTCTAACAAGTCGCACACAGGCCCAACACTCTGAAACAACTGGATTCTTAGTTATGTGATGTTTGTCCCTAACCCTAACCCCAAAATCAGTTTCATAACAGTTGTAAAACCTAAAGTGAAAATGGGTCCGTGGAGACAGGAGTTGTGTGACAGCGCAATGTCATATCCAAACACAATGGGGAAACAGATTGTGCACATATGTTCAGGCTCTCTGTGTTCAAGTATTTGCCTTGCACTGGAATTTAAATCCTGCATATTTATTCATTTGGGAACCTTTCCCAAGTAGGGCTGAGAGTCATTCCAAATAGCTCTTTCCTCTTTATTTTATTTCAGTTTCTTTTTTTTTTAGCTTATACAGTAGATAACTGGCTGCTTAAGCTGCTTCACCTAACATAAACAAATTCTGCACAAACTATGGTAGGCAGAGAAGGGAATGTTAAACACTTCTTTGTTTGCATGACTGACTATTAAGTCAATTCTACAAGAGCGATTAACACCTTTTTTATATTGTGATGTCGATCTGTGAATATGGAATAATGATCTGTGTGATGACATTACAGCACTGCAGGCATTTATTTATGTATTTATTTATTATCTCCACCAGGCGGCAGCCTGGGGAGATTTTGCGTTTGGTCATGTCTGTCTGTGAGTCTATCTGTCCGCAGCTAATCTCGCAAACTACAGGGCCGATTTGGATGAAACGCTGCACATAGGCTGACAGCAGGCCAAGGACCTAAATTCTCGAATTCATCGGTCACCGACATTCATTTAATTTAAATTAATTTCCATCATTGTCCATCAAAATTCAGTGGATTCAGTATGAAGTTACACCTTTTCAACACAAGAGGGCGATACTACACATGTTTGCTGGTAATCAGGTCTCTGGCACCTGTTTACAACATGCCATAGTGAACTTATTGTCATTGATATACCTATGCATTAAAAACATGTGTGCATTGTAATTGAAAACTTATTGCAAACTTATAAGTCAAGCCCCCGTCATATTTCATGAACGGTTTGTCATAGAGACTTATGGGAGGTGTCAATGAACTCAGTACAGGCTACTTATTTCATTGGTCTAGGTTAATCATGCCCCCATGCTTAAAAGTGTGTAACAGTGTGTAATAGTGTAATCATGTAAAAGTGTGTAATAGTGTCATAATGTCATAGTGTAATAGTGTGTGATAGTGTAATAGTGTAATTGTATTGTATTGTGTAATAGTTTCATAGTGTGTAATAGTTTCATAGTGTGTGTAATAATAGTAATAATAATAATAATAATAATAATAATAATAATAACTTCGATTTATATTGTGCCTTTCAAGATAATAG
>OMKL01047838.1:0-12553 GCA_900302295.1 Parasudis fraserbrunneri
CATACACAAAAACGCACACACACACACACACGTACGTGCACACACACACACACACACACACACACACACACACACACACACACACACACACAAACACACACACAAAAACACCCACACACACACACACACACACACACACACACACCAGACCTCCAACAACCAAAACTACAGGAGGAAGACACCAGAGTGGATCATAGAGCCAGTGGGAGGAGAGGCAGCAGAGTGTCTGAAGGTCTCTTTCTCCCATGTGATCCTGCTTCAGACAACTTCCACATCATCTTTCATGTTTTTCTCATCTACACATGCTCTCATCTACTATCCCTCATGACTAGGGAATGAACAGCATTAGTCAACCTGCCACTGCGTAAATGTCTGATGATGCAACCTGAACTGACTGATGCATTAGGATAAGCTGGAAGGAATAATCAAATAGAATATACATTTCTTCTTCTTCTTCTTCTTCAGTTTTTTTTTTTAACGTTTAAAAAAGCAACAGCAAATGGTATCTATTCTCAGTTGAATAAGATACTGTATATAATATCAATATATTTACCATGCCTTTAGCATAGAACATTTAAAGGCCTGATCTGGAATTGGAGTATGGTGCCACATGTGGTGACATATTCCCTCCACTGGCTTTGTATATGTTTATTTGCTTGCACTGAAGATGTTTGCATTGACTGACCATTTTGTACCCAGACTGAAGGCATGTGACAGCTTAACAAGAATGTTAAATGTATTTCAAAGTAGAGATGCACCAATGTATCGGCTGAACATATTTGCCTTGTTGACTGCCATCGGCTTATCAGCAAATAAGATGACATTCACAGATGGCAATGGACGATGTTTATCTGCTAATACAACCACACAACTGGTTGTTGTTTTTAAAAACATCATTATGTATCATTTTAATTTTACATTGCTATTGGACGTTTTCGAAACGAATATGTCATATCTGCTGTCATATTTCTATGTAAAAAAAAATATTGGCCCAGAATTTCACAACCGGTGCATCCCTATTTCAAAGCTGAGTGTGTGTAAATAATGTACACAAGTTCCTCAGAGATTAATTGCCGTCAGCTATATTATACACATCAAGAACCTATGTTCATACATCCAAATTTGATATACTAAAAATGGATTGGGTCTTTAAATAATACAAAACCAAAGAGCAGGTAAAGCAATGCCAGTAGTTGACACCAAACACCAATGTTGAACAACAGCTCTGTCTGCATGATCTCAAGAGATGTAAACCATCCATCTTGGCATGCCAAGCTGCCGGCCTCCCTGACCTTTTCCTGCTCGTCAACATGTCTTAGCAGTGGCAGCATGTTGCCACCACGCAGCCTACAGTACCACCACAAAAAGAAAATGCACTGGACTCACCCGCTGGTTCACAGGTTCAAACCCTCTTTCCTCAAATAGCAGGTGGGCGGATACTGAAACAACGGCATTTCAGCTGAGTAACCGCAAATTCCCCCTAGTGACCTGCACCCCCAGCATCCCACCTCACACTGAAAAAATGTCTCAGATATCCCTGTCAGTCACATGGTAGCTCCTCCGCCCCCATATCCAATAGCAGTTAGTCGCTAACAAGCCCCTAGGCTCCGGCCAGCCAGAAGCTCAGTCTGCTATAGGTTAACAGCAGGTGGATACTAGTGGGCGGTGTACTCTGTACCGCATGGATGGACTTCTGCTGCTGAATTCCCCGGAGGCACAAATAGTTTCAAATAGAGCTGTCCAAGAGGCTACTGTTGTCTGAGACACAGGAATCAAGCAGTCACACGTCGATGTCAAAACTCTTGCACTACACAGCTGTTCTGATGTAGAAAGCGGTGAAGTGTTCTGTACTGTAAAATGTCTGAGAGACTGCTACTGCAGGTCGAGCGGAGATGGGTGGGTGTGGGTGGTTGCGTGGGTGCGGGGGGTTGGGGGGTCCACCTGACACTAAGAGAAGATTAATTGACGTTTCCCACTGTCCTCATAACACATTTCACATGCCCTTTAAAAAAAAATATGCACCAGAATAATCTTTGGGGAGTGCTTTGTACATTCAATGGAGAAATAATTTTCACACAGACTTTATATACAAAAGATTTTTGCCTCCATTCTTTACTCCTAACATCTCTATAGACATAATCTATATGCATACACATTGTGCTATTCTGTGTGGAATCAATATGATATTCTGATGTAAACTGCAAAGCTCTGGCTAGCCTGAGTGGACAATACTGTAGGTGTCTCATGTCAGATGGCAGCCATCCAAGTTTGGGCCCGATGTAAAAATGAATAAATAATATATGAAATCATTATACGTATATGTACACAACAGACCTCCGAGCCATGGTCAATTTTCCTTCCACTTCCTAAGATCTATTTTTGTTGCCAGGCAACATTGACTTCTTTGACATTCTATTAGAAACACATTTTGCCTCTAGTGATTTGGATGGCACGATCTATCTTATCATTAAGGCTCAGCCAATAAGAAACAATAGATTCTTCCTGCAAAGCAAGGAAACAAACTGAGCGCATCACATCGAGCTGAGAGGCTGATAAACACAGACAGGTGGGTGGATACGATGCCATGGTGAAACCTCTCCTCTGATATAATGGAGAAGAACCTTGTTCATCCAATTCCAACACGTCCAAGCTGATTAGTAAAACAATTGTACCATAGAAAATATGTGGCGATGCTTTCTTTTATTCTGTTGATCGTACACAGTCACTTCAATGTCTCTGCTGAGACGTGCAAATAAAAGTCCTTTCATCTACCGTACAAATTATGTTTTGGAACACACATCTGAAACATGCGTGTTTCATATTTTGGATAAGCTTTTGCCCATTTGTCTCAGTGCATGTCAGTCAAGTATCTCACCTATTCAAATGACATTAATTCATGAGCATTTCAGATTATCAAGGTTGTTCTGTATTTATTCATCATCCATCTATACGTTGGAAATACTATCCATGTGGTGTAAAATCAGTGAACTTATATGGAAAGCCCTTATCCAGTTGGCATATATCCTTCATTTCTCTGAGGCTCCTCACCTGGTATCTCCAACCTACAGTGCAACAAGCCTGGGTCCCTGTGAGGTGAGAGTCTTTGAAAAACAGGGATAGGAGGGTGGGAGGACACTTTGACCCTGAATTCATACCCTCTTTCACCACAGCCCAATTACCATCCAGCCACTGCAAAAACCCAGAGAGAGAGCGTGCAGAGAGAGAGAAAGAGAGAGAGAGCGTGCATAGAGTCTTAGAAGTATGGCTATCCAGCTGGAAAAAAAGAAAAAAAGAATACAGCCAAGTGCAGGTTAGCTATAGCAACAGAGCCAGATTTAGACTGTGGAGTGGGCAGTGGAGGGCTGTGAAGCTCAGTAGGGGCATGGGGCTCGATGAGACTCAGATGTTCTGCCACTTCTCTCTACTCGTATTCCCCCTCCCTCCCCCTGCTCTGCTACAGCATGTCTGAGACTACCTCTCTACCCCTTTACCCCCTGCTCCGCCTCAGCCCTCCCTTATCCAACTGCGTCTGAATAACACAAATTAGGAGGTGAAAGACAGCAAATTAAGCTAATGAGGAAATGAGAGTTGTTTACAAAAAAAAACGCTGTCATTCTCACAAGGATTCAGAGTTATTATTATGGGATGTGAGGCATGTTGAGGCATGGAGATGTTGGGGGGGGGATCAGACGCAGGGCACTTCTGATGCTGATCAGCCAAATGAAACGCATTACTCATCCACACGCACTGCTAATGTATGCATGAAGCCTCTCTAGGGAGCAAGAGGGGAAGTGTGTGTGTGTTTGTGGGTATGTGTGTGGGGGTGTTTGTGTGTGTGTGTGTGTGTGTGTGTGTGTGTGTGTGTGTGTGTGTGTGAGCCAACATTAGGTGAGATGCAACAACATGGAAACAGCCAATAATTTCCAGAAGATCAGCTCCCCAGGATGTAGTGTTTGTTTATATCACTCCACTGAACCGGCCTAAAAAAACTGTAAAATGCTTATATCATATCAATAGTGTCATATTAAGCATCCACCAACAGTTCAATAAAAAAAAAAAATAATAATAATTAAAAAAAACAAAAAAAAAACAGCCAAGTGCAGGTTAGCTATAGCAACAGAGCCAAATTTAGACTGTGGAGTGGGCAGTGGAGGGTTAATAACTATTATAAAACCCAGGTGAAAAAACAGCTCATCTGGCTGCTCAGACCATTTCTCAGCATTCACCTTTTTCACTTTGCCGCCATATTGGTCAAGTCTGATGCAATGTGAGGTACGAATGCAGAAGTGCCCGATCACTTCAATGTTAAAACTTAGCTATAAAATATTACCATCTCAAGAACCGAAATAGTCCAAACAACAGGCAGAATACACTACTGGAATTACAAGCTCATGATTACCTGACTCTGATTGTGTTTCACCACCGTAGTTTTCTTGTTTTGAAATACGTGGAAGTGAATTGTCATCAGCTCATTGAAATCATCCCATTTAGATCATAGCGATCTAAAAAACAAAGATGGCGGTGAGGTGAATAAGGCGAATAGAGTTCTAGAAGTCCAAGATAGAATTGTGAGGAAATGTTTGAAAAAAAAAACTCACTCCTCAAAGGGTTAAGCAATTCAACGTTGAGCAGTATTGTTCCAAAACCGAACTGTGGCGGATAATTTACCTGATGAAACATTACCTTTTAGCCTATTAAAGTATTTGGGAGCTGTAATCCAGTGTGTGGATGTTCCTTTGCTTCAGCAGACAGATATCTACCTCATCGTGCTTGTTTTTGTTCCTGGGTCTTCATGTGTGTGTGTGTGTGTGTGTTTTGTCTCTGCTAACCAGGTGTACGGGTGGAGATGGTATGTAAGAATGCGGGGCGGTGTGTGAACGTGGGGAACACCCACCAGTGTCAGTGCCAGCCTGGATACACGGGCAGCTACTGTGAGGAGATGGTGGATGAGTGTCAGTCAAACCCCTGCCGCAACGGAGCCGCCTGCATGGACTACCAGGGCACCTATGAATGCATAGTAAGGGATATCTCTGTGTGTGTGTGCGTGCGTGCGTGCGTGCGTGCGTGTGTGTGGGCCTATGAAAGTCTCATTTGTATTTGAGTGAATAGTGTACCAGCCGCTGTGCACATATTAAGCAGAAAACATACTGCCCAGACTGCCACTTAAAATTGGTCCAAATGCGTTGGCGGTCTGGAGGAGTTCGGGGGTGGTTTCTCAGTGAATCGCCATTGGCACTCGGTGAGCTCTGGGCAGAAGCTAGCTAGCCTGCAAGCTTTTCACGTAGACTGTAAACATATCCGGAGCATGTGTTGGCGTGGGTGCCATCTGTCCTTCCAACAGACAAGTTCAGATGAGAGTCTCTATCTGACTCTCCAAGGTGAATAATGGTGAGCAGGTCTGAACGGTGTGTTTTAGCCATAGCACAGTAACCTGACATCCTCCTCTCCCCTCTCTCCCTCCAGTGTAAGCCAGGTTACCAAGGGGTGAACTGTGAGTATGACGTCGATGAATGCCACTCCAACCCTTGTCTCCATGGGGGCACCTGTATCAACCTCATCAACCGCTTTACCTGCGCCTGCCCACCCGGAACACACGGTAAGATCCCTTATTATCGGAAAACTGTAAGATCCCTTATTATTGGAAAACTGTAAGATCCCTTATTATCGGGAAACTGTAAGATCTCTTATTATCATAAAAAACTGTAAGATCTCTTATTATCATAAAAACTGTAAGTAAAAAACTACGATTCCTTATTATCGGACAACTGTAAGATCCCTTATTATTGTAAAAAACTACGATCCCTTATTATCGAAAAAACTGAAAGCTCCCTTATTATCGGAAAACTTTAAGATTCTTTATACCTGTACACATTCAAACACATTTCAAATGCTTTATTTGAATCCATTAATTACCTTAAAAGACACACAACATTCAAACAACATGGATACAACATAGACAAGAGTAATGTCGGCCTGGAAATCTGTTACAGCAGAACACACACACACACACACACACACACACACACACACACACACACACACACACACACACACACACACACACACACACACACACTCACACTCATTTGCCCCTTATCTCATCTCTGTAGGGCTACAGTGTGAGATGAATGAGGATGACTGTGCCCCCAAGCCGGGCTCCTGGGGTCCTCGCTGCCTGAACGGGGGCCAGTGTGAGGACGGGGTGGGGCGTTACACCTGTTCCTGCCCCCCAGGGTTCGCAGGGGAACACTGTGAGGGGGACATCAACGAGTGTCTGTCTGCGCCCTGCCACTCCCTCGGCAGCCTCGACTGTGTGCAACTGGCCAACGACTACCAGTGCCGCTGTCGCCTAGGATACACAGGTATACATGATACACCTGCTGTTGGGCACCAAGGGGGGGATCACAGCAGTCCGTCTCAGAAACACCTGATGTATCAAATACAAAGTAACGTTCTGGAATTCATCACGGTGACGACGACGCACAGACATTCAACACTTTACAAGATTCACATTATGACAGACACAGATACATGCGGAGACGCCGGGCCCAAGTCAAATTCCTTGTAAGTCGTAATTGGCAATAAAGCTGATTCTGATTCTGATTCTGATACCGGTCGTACAATGACAACCGGACACCTCAAATACAGTGCGCAGGGACAGCCTGACACCAACAGGCAGCAAATGGTGGGACACCAACCACCCTGTTGGTGCTTTTTTTGAGTTTAGAGTACCAATAATATCACATCCTCATGTTTTGTAAATCCTGTCTCCTGCTGATCAGCGTCCATGTGATTCTTTCTCTTGTTTTGTGTCTCTTGTTCCTTTCCTCCACAGGTCGTCACTGTGAGTCCATGGTGGATCTGTGCCTGTCCAAGCCGTGCCATAACGCGGGCAGCTGCTCCATGAATATGAGTTCCGTACATGGATACACCTGCTCCTGTCATCCTGTAAGTCTCTCTGTCTCTCTCTCTGTCTACCACTTCCTCTCTGTGATAGTATGTTGACATGTGTTCAGGCTCCCTTCACACCTCCTCCCATCAGCTTGCTGATCTGCGAGACTCTCACCAATATAAAAGGGCAGGGGAGGCTCATATAACTTCTAAATAACTGCTTCTATGCGTTTCTCTCTGTTGCTTTTGTTTGTTAAAACCATACAATTGTACTGGCATTGGATTTTATGTGTTACTTTTATTTCACCATAAATGCTTTCTCTAACCACTAACCCCCTCTACTCCCTCTCTTATTCTCATGCTTGCTTCAGAGGGACAAACACCATAGCCCAGGTATGGTAGATGAGTGGCAGTGTTTGGAGGAGGATGCTAGATTTACACTAGTTACAGTACATGAAGACTGCCTGTACTATGTTTTCCTGTTAGTCCTCACACTGATGTTTCACCATGTAGTTTCTACTTCCTAAATCTGTGTTCACTATATCAGTAAGTGACCCCTACCTCTAAAATCTGTGTTCACTATATCAGTAAGTGACCCCTACCTCTAAAATCTGTGTTCACTATATCAGTAAGTGACCCCTACCTCTAAAATCTGTGTTCACTATATCAGTAAGTGACCCCTACCTCTAAAATCTGTGTTCACTATATCAGTAAGTGACCCCTACCTCTAAAATCTGTGTCCACTATATCAGTAAGTGACCCCTACCTCTAAAATCTGTGTCCACTATATCAGTAAGGAGGCCTACTTCTAAAATCTGATTTACATGATATCACTGTATCTCACTACATCACTGTGGCCTCTGTTCCTAGGGCTATACCGGCTTTAACTGTGGTGAAATGAGCAGTTTCCAGAGCTGCCAAAACCGACCCTGCCAGAACGGTGGAACCTGCATTAAAGACGTCCACAGCCCGCTCCAGTACAGCTGCCGCTGCCCTCCGCACTTCTCGGGACGACACTGCGACATCATGGAACCGCGCACCCCGGCCTGCCAGTACCAGGAGTGTGAGCAGCGGTCGGGAGATAAAGTGTGCGACCCCCAGTGTAACAACCATGAATGTCAGTGGGATGGAGGCGACTGCTCGCTCCACTGGGCCAGGCCCTGGGTTAACTGCACCGCCGATGTGCCCTGCTGGGAGCTCTTCAGGAACGGCCACTGTGACAAGGAGTGTGACAACTCTGGGTGCCTCTTCGACAGCTTCGAGTGTCAGGAGACTCCACAGGCCTGCAAGTGAGTAAACCCGCCTGCTTATTTTGTTTTTGCCATAGCAAAACTAGGGACCTGCTGATGTTGATTTGGAAGCCATTGTACTAGGTCAAGCCTTAAACCTCTAACGATCCCCCCTTTCCTCCCACGTCACTAGGTATGATAAATACTGTGCGGACCACTATGGGAACGGTATCTGTGACCAGAGCTGCTACACTGAGGCCTGTGGCTGGGACGGGCTGGACTGCTCAGGAGACACTCCACCCAAAATGGCGGACGGTACCTTGGTGATCGTGGTGCGGCTGCAGCCTGACGAGCTGCTGGGGGACATGAGGGGCTTCCTGCGCTCCCTGGGCAACCTGCTCCACACCAACCTGAGGGTGAAGCTGGATGCTAACAAGAAGCCCATGGTGTACCCTTACTATGGCCTGGAGGAGGAGCAGAGAGGACTGGGAGAGAAACGCAGAGGCAAACGGGAACTGGAGAAGGAGGTTATCGGGTAAGGACAGGACAAGGGAGGAAACAATATGCAGGGCTCCTACGCTTTCCTGGAAAGTATGGAAAAATTAATTGGACAATTTCCAGGTCTTAAAAAGTATGGATTGACACAAACTATGGTCTCTTAACAGCTACGGTTGAAGTGCCCATCAGCAAGGCACTTAACCACCAGTTGCTCCAGTAGAGCTGCAAAGTGGCCAACCAGTAGAAGACTGTGTGTGTGTGGAACTGTGTGTGTGTGTGTGTGTGTGTGTGTGTGTGTGTGTGTGTGGAACTGTGTGAGTGTGTAGCAGGTAAATAATGTTTAAAAAATGCGAATGGTCTTTTATACCACTAAGTGTTAGCACTATCATCCTATAGTCAAATGTGTAAAACAATGAACAATAAATCTGCAATTTCTACAAATAGAGGTCAGGAAAAGTATAGAATTTTAAAATGACGTGTAGAAACCCTGTGCATGGATCATGTGTGATCTCTATTCCTCTTCTCTCTCTATCACACACACACACACACTCTCTCTCACTCTCTCACTCTCTCTCTCTGTCTTCCCTCTTTATATTTGTAATATTAAATAGTGTAATTTTCAATCTTTTTTTTTAAGCCTTTACTAACTGAAGTGTACCTGTGTCTGTCTTTGTGTGTCTCCATCTGTCTCTCTCTCTCTCTCTGTGTGTGTGTGTGTGTGTGTGTGTTTCTATCTGCAGCTCTAAGGTGTACCTGGAGATTGATAACCGTGAGTGTGCCCATAGCTCAGTCGACTGTTTCTCCAAGACGGAGCAGGCTGCATCCTTCATCGCAGCAGAACATCTGAAAGCAGCGCTGCCCTACCCTCTGGAGTCTGTTGGCAGTAAGTAGGCCTGGTGGTCAACCTCACACAGCCTCAAGGTTTCATCGTGGAATGAATGATGGAATATGTGCATTTAGACATTTCCATTTACAGACAGAAATTAGACCTCTGTCCCTTCATAGCCGATTAGCAGATGATTTGATCAGGAGGGTCTTTGTGAGTCGTTTTTAGTGAATGATGCGTTCACTGCATCCCAGCAATTTTCACAATTATGTTTTGGTCGTTAAAGGGCCTTTTTTTTGCAGTAGGACAATGTAGAACAGGCAGGTATTTTTACAGTTTTGTCAAATAAATGGAAAATAAATCCAATTTATCTACAAAACCTTATGAGTAACAGGTGACTTGGGATTTGCTTTTGTCAAGGACAGCCATACATAGAAAGATGAAGTGAGTAAGTGTCTTTCTATCATCGTACAGTGTTAAGTGAGGAGCTGTCTCTCTCTATAACAATACATAGTGACATGTATCCTTTGCTCCCCCTCCGTCCAGGTGACCGGAGTCCAGATCCAGGTCCAAACTACCTGCTGTACCTGGTTGGTGTGGCAGCGGTCATCATCCTTCTCATCCTGGTGCTGGGGATGCTGGCGGCCAAGAGGAAGCGTAAACACGGCATCCTCTGGCTCCCCGACGGCTTCCTGGCCAAGAAGGACGACAAGAGGAGAGAGCCTGTGGGACAGGATGACTTCGGCATGAAGTGAGTGGGTCTGTGGACGAAGGAATCCTGTCACGGTTGCGGTTACATTTGTCATTTCAATGCGACCTTTACCGCCTGGATCGCGGCAGGATGAATTGTCTGGCAAGTCTAGACGCTCTGATTTGAAACAGTACTATATAAGCAGTGGACAGAGATGGAGAGAAAGAGCAGGAAATAGTAAGGTGGACACATTTAAACAATTGTATTTTCAGGCCGAATGTGGACACACAGCAGTATGATCTCATATCATTAGATGTTTACATCTCAAAAATGATGTTGAAATAAAAAGTGTCATTGTAGCCTTCCAGTAGATCCCTTTGGAAACACAGAGAGAAGTAGAATCCTTCCTATTAGAAAATCATGGTGAACTACAACCTGAGCAGCTGTTTCTCTCCCACCAGGAACTTCAAGACCCAGGATGGATCCATGATTGATGGAGGCCAGAGCCAGAGATGGCTGGAGGAGGAGGTCCCACCCAAGAAACCAAGGGTGAGAAGTAGGGGCGACCCAGAATAGTCGACTATTTGACGATTCGATCTAAGTAGTCGCCAAAATGTGATTCTCACAGTCGAATCATTGTAGTGGCGGGAAAAAAGTGGTCTTACATAGAATTGCATTGGCTTCTCCTTAAAAATCATGATATATAGCTTATTTTGATTTACATAACAGGCTATTAATAATGCTGTTAATAAAAAGCTGAAAATTACTCATGCTTCCACATCAATCACCATCAATCATCAATCATGTATGTGGATAAATTACCGTTTTCGTAAAGTTGCACAATCCAATTTAGTTGAGACTATCCGAGCAGCATCGTGGCAGGGCTTTAAATCTATTCGGCTACCTAATAGTACACAATGTCTGGCAAGTCTAGTCAACTTTCTTTAAGCAAAGAAAAAATGATTTAGACGTTTAAAGAGATATACACCAGAGGCAGAAAATCATCAGAATCTTTCAGACTGACTGATTAAGTTTTCCAATGCCACTGGCGACAGCGTGAGGACTAAAGCTGGATAATGCACGTTTTCTGGATGTCTTTTCAATGACAGATCAGCACAAGGACTTCATTTCCAAGTAGACCTACAGATATGTAGGTGTGTAATATGTAACTTTTGTGCGCTAATGCATGTGTTATGCAAAAGCGTGCCTGTCCTCTGTCTCTGTCAAGTCAGCTGTAACTTATCCTGCTTGATTTCTGTACCCTCTTAAGTAAATATTTACAATATAGAAAGGAAAGATAATTAATTAGGTGTGTCAACTCGCTTGTCTGGTGTTCAAAAAATGTAGGCCAAGGTCGAAAATGAGAATTGGGATCAAAGAGCAAAAAAAGAAAACCTGATTCGACAATCATTTGACAAATCAGATTTAACTATGAAAATTCTTAAGTTGGGGACGCCACTAGTAAGAAGTAGAGAATGAAAGACTATGGTCAAACTGAAGCAGAGAGAGTAGAATCCATTGAGCATTTCCAGAGTAATAAAGAATCAATACATTTCCACATGAGACACAAAAGTACATTCATATGTAATCAAATACATCTGGTCCACAGGATGAATAAAATAAATATCTTAATGACGATCACTACACATACGGAGGGTTTGAAAAATAGAAACAATAGCCATTCAGTGTCTAACCCATAACCCCCCACCCCCTCCCAGACTGAAGATAAGCCCCTGCTGCCTATGGCTGTGGATGGAGGAGTGGACCGCAGGGAGTGGACCTTACAGCACCACAAGGCTGCTGACATCACCCTCACTCCCCCTCAGGCTGACCTGGACGCAGACTGTCTGGATGTCAACGTCAAGGGACCAGGTTTGTGGAGACCGATTGATTGATTGAGTTTATTTGATGAAGATTTTTTTTTAAACGGCTACAAGAGGACGCTCCAGTTAGAGTTACGTCCTTTTGTAAATTTCTTAAAAAACCAAAACATTTTATCAAGGATAACACAACAAAGCTTGAAAACCTATTTCCATTGTGGTCCATCAAGACCTCTTGATATTTGCTGTCTGGCCCTCTGCTGTATAAAGCTAAAGATTTCCATGTTTTGAAATATATTCAATATATCATTGACTCTCATACTTGGGGACATGATCCCTACTGCGGGGACCCGATATGTTGCCAAGGGGTCCCTTAACTGGTTAACTGACATAGACAATAGTCTGTTTTAATGTTGATAGTTGGGTACACAAAATGCCAACAAGATCCAGTTAATACTCATTCACCTTGTGATCTTCAAGTTAATATAACATTATAGTCACCTATAGTCACATAGTCACCTTAATCTACGTAAAACCGCGTTTGAACCCTTTTTCCCTCCGTCTCCTATCCCAGATGGCTTCACCCCACTGATGCTGG
>OMKL01047839.1:6193-16827 GCA_900302295.1 Parasudis fraserbrunneri
TTTCCAGCCTGAGGCTAACTCAGTCCAGCTCACCAGTACACCTGTGGCTCGTGTTTTCACTTAAGTTGTTGTTTGCCGATGCATGTCATCAATAAATGCATTTGTCATGTTCTATTGTAAACCTGTCAATAAAGTTTCTTTTGTCTTTTAAGTGGTGGTTACTGGGGTGTACAGTGCAGTAAAAGCTGGAAGGGTTAGTCAGTCTACACTGGCAAAGGGTCAATCTATGCTAAAAGTGTATTCTAGCTCCTAAAACTGGCACCAGGGCCCCAGGCCCCCCCACTCATTAGGGATAGTATGGAGGCCCCCAATTTCTGCCCTTGTTGCTTTTCTTTTGGCAGATTTTTCGTTATTCCTTTTCAGTGGTGATTATGATGATGTATCAAATAATATATTATATGTTTATTTAACAGGACAAGATTTGTGTAAAACGATTTTTATTTTATTTGTATTTATTTTTTGATCTGTGTTTGTTTTGGTGTCATTCACAGCTGTGCCCTTACTACAGTAGCGGTACCCCCTTAAGGGGCCCCCATGGCCTATGAGTGATTATGTACGTAATGTGTGTGGTGCCTTTGGACAGTGGTGCTTTTTTGGCTCTGCTAGTTTCAATATATTATATATATTTCAATATAAATATAAATCAGGTGCCTTAAAATAGAAAGAGCAAGAGAAAAGGCAAAGCTTTAACTGCATTGTGCATTACAGTCACTACCCACTTCTCATCCTCCTCTTCCTTGGATAACGACCTTGCCGTTAATCCCAGTGTGGAAAACCCTACTGCAGTTCCTAGCACTGCTGCTAACCTAGCCAACGATGGAGCCAAACAAAGCAAGCTAACCGAGCCGCCAGCGGACTCAGGGCTGTTAGAAGTTTTAGAGGAGCACCACCTACAGCAAAGCGTCAGCGGTGATGAGAGGGTGGAGGGTGGCAATTCTACAGCTAAAGAGGATGACAATTCTACAGCTAAAGTAAGTTCAGTTAACACTTGGCAACTGCTCCCCTGGCAGCAGCAACACAGACAGGCAACAACCCACCAACATTCTTCCATTAGAGGAGCTATACCCAACAGACACATCTCTGTTCAGAAATCAGCCACTCACCACTGAAGTAATCCAAGCTTTAATCGAGCATAGCCCTTGTCAGCCTGAGTTGAGCAATGGATATGTGGATTTCCCCTTTGACCATGAGAAC
Source organism: Parasudis fraserbrunneri (assembly GCA_900302295.1). NCBI lineage: Eukaryota > Metazoa > Chordata > Actinopteri > Aulopiformes > Chlorophthalmidae > Parasudis > Parasudis fraserbrunneri. The sequence continues at coordinate 7,388 of OMKL01047839.1, forward strand.
CAACGCTTTTATCCAGCTTGGTATAAATGCCAAATAGGTAGTTCATGCACCATAGATCTGACAGTGGTTCATTTATTCGCCAAAAACCCACAAACTGTTCTGCTTCTGTTGCTGGCTATTTGGCAATAAATCCGGCGAAAAGCAAGAAAAGTTTGTGCTCATCCACATATGGGTGTCTCCTAGTGTAGGGGAGGAATATCCAAGATAGAGGTGCATGAAAAGTCTTGTGCTCATTGCGAGGCAGAGAGGTCAATTTTAAGCTCCTAAAATCAGAGAGAGAACAGTTGGAGAAGAACAGGGGGCTTCTTTGCAGATTAATCGACGTCACTCTTTTTCTAGCCCAACAGGGACTGGCATTTTGTGGCCATAGGGAGTACGCTGGGCTGGGCACCCCTGAATATAATGAAGGAACTTTTTGGAGCTTCTGAAATTACTGTCACACTATGACTCTGTCCTTGAGCAGCACCTCACAAACCCAGTTGGTTGTGTATCATACAGTACCTCAGCAACAAAATACAAAATGAGCTAATTGAGGCTCTCGCCAGTGAGACCTTGAGCACGATCATCGAAGAAGTGGCGTCAGTGCGGTTTTTCTCTGTTACTGTCGACTCAACCACCGATATAACAAGAATTTACCAGTTTTCTCTTATCACTGAGATCCGTCACCGAAACGGGCAATAGCATCGAGAGCTTTGTCAAGTTTGAAGAATTGCCTGACGGCAGTGCCAAGGCCTTCCATGACCTGTTGATAAACGCACTTAAGGACCTTGGCCTCAATGTGAAGCTTATGATGGGGGCGAGAACCATGTCTGGACGCCTAACGAGGCTGCAAACCAGAGTGAAACCAAGTGCTCAGATAAAGCTTTCTTTGTGCAACTTTAGCCTCATACTCATGGATGCAGCATGTTCTTTGTCTAGTGCAAAAGTATAGTTTTTTTTTAAACATCGAGCCATCCAAGGTTTAAGATACTAGCTGAGGAACAGGATAATATGCAACTGGAGAACGCTTTTCTGACTTTAAAGAACCTGTCAGACACCAGACGGGCGTCAAGGAAGCAGGCTGCTGCAGCAGTTATACAGAGCCTGCCCGCAATTCTCAAGGCCTTGCACGGTATCCAGCACCACAGCCGTACCGCACAGAAGATGGCTGCTGAAACTGAGGGTCTGCTCACGAAGATGAGCTTATTAGAATGTAAATACATGCAAGTAAAAGTCCGCAAGAGGAAAAGGTTTTTCGACAAGGACTTGGAGGACGACCAAGTTCTGGACTGCAGACGTGGCTTTTAAGCTGAGGTTGGCTATATGGTAGGACTAGGCTATACTTTTACTATTCTGATGAAACAACTGGGGACAAGTCACGGCTTCATAACATGGTTTGACTTTACTTAATCTGTATTCACACCTGGATCGTTTGGAGCAGTTGTTCCGATACAGGGAGTGTTTCTCTCCTTGGATCGGTTTGTTTAGGCATATATGAACACAGCAATCGCACTCGTACGCAGGACAAAACAAGCGAGCCGAGATCAGGTGGTCTCGGCTGGCTTCCATTCAAACCCTAGCGCGGTTTGTTTGCAGTGAGAACACAATCAATCCAACCAACCGAAACAACTGATGTGTGTGTATGTGGTGATATGCACCCATCAGAGCCCATCACATCGTTTTCTAGTCACAGTCCAGCCGCAACAGCGTCCCAGCTTGATAGTGCTAATCTGGGCCACACAGATAATGTCATACGATTTCTCTACGCACTTACGAGTTTGCTCATATTTGCTGAACCTCGTAACATCACACACAAAGCACACCTACTTGATTGTTATATGGTCTGATAAGAAACGCGCAAAGGAAAACTCACCAAAGCTTTGTAAAAATCCACTTTTAGGTCAATCTGTAGATAAAATGTTTACTTCCATGTTCTTCTCGTATTTTGTTTATTTAACGAACACTGGTATAACACAATGAAACAAATATAAAAATATAATATTTTTACATCCTCTATGTTTTTGTGGGGCAGTTCGAGACTCGTTTTGCAGACCTCAGAGAAATGGGTAAACTGTTTTCAGTACTTAGCCCAAACCACTTTGAGCGCCCTGATGCTGAGCAGAAAATGCTAGATATCAGTTTACCATTCCTCATCACCAATGACATGCACTGGGCATATGCACAGTTGACAATTCTCTGCAAGATTCAGTCCCAATTAGCAATGCCAGTGAAGACCAAAGTTTCAACTGTCTGATGCTCATCAAAAGCTATTTACATTCTTGCATGCATAAGGCCAGACTCTCAAAGACAAAGTGATTGGCAAGTGTGCCAGCATAAAGGAGAGGAGGATGAAGTTGTGAAATGGAACCCTGATGATCTGCACATAGTTTGTCCACCAGTTATTTTATTACGAAAGACTGTTATAGAAGACTGTCACCTGCTGTTACAATGTTATTCTGCAACAAACCAACTGAGATGGAAGATTAGAATACAACTCGGTGAGTCAAATACACTTGTGCTGTGTGTGTGTGTGTGTGTGTGTGTGTGTGTGTGTGTGTGTGTTTGCATGGTGTGTGTCTCATGTCAGCTGTGTAATCATATAGGTTATATCTGCTTAATGCTTTTTTGTACTTGTAAAGTTAGACCACCGTGTCTAACTTTTTTTTGCTGGGCCTTTATAGCTTTGTGGACAATTTTGCATGCCTGTGTGTGACTAACTGTGCTATCTATGTTTCTTAGGCAGTGTGTTTTGCAAACTACTGGTAAAGTTAGCAGGAACAGGCGTAGACAGGCAGGATACACAGGTAACAGACCAACAAAGACTGACAAGGGGAATATGACTGAAATACACAGGGGAATTATGGCTAATGGAAAACAGCTGGGGGTAATGACTGATGATGAACAGCTGGGGGGTGATGACCAATGATGAACAGCTGGGGGTAATGACTGATGATGAACAGTGTGTGGAAGAGAGACTGTCTGCCCTCCTGGTGGCATCAGACCGGCATTACACATCATGGTATGAAGACATGGTACAGCTGCTGACTGGGCCCCTGTGGTCGATTCCTCAATTCATGGAGGCAATCACTCAGGGAGGTGGGGAGATCCTACAGATGCTCATTCTGAGAGAACTATTTGTCTGGTCCCTGAGAGGCAGAGACTGAGTAACTTAGTAGTCATACTATTACTACTAGAGCCAAGTCCACTTCGAAAGCCTACATGGTGCATTGGTCTTTGTTTGAGAAGTGGTGTGAGAATAAGAATGTGAACCCCATGTCATGCCAGGTGAACCACATTCTGACTTTCATGCAGGAATTGTTGGATAAAGGCCTCTCGCACTCGACTATTAAGGTCTATGTTTGTGCCATATCTTCCTGTCACAAAGGGTTTGGGGAGAAATCAGCATTTAATAACCTGTTGGTTAAGAGATTTCTCCAGGGCACAAGGAGGATGAAGCCTGTGATCAGACAGCCTGTGGTACTGAAACGCTATGACACAGGTTCCCTTTGAACCTATACAAGATGTCCCTCTAAAGGTACCTATGCGAACTGTCAGAATCCACTGATTGTACTTTCTTACTTGTGTGTACTATTGTTTTATTTTATTGTTTATGTTTAGATACTATTGGAAATTGTATCAGCTGTTGATCTGTTATGGAGGAGCCAACATAGGCAAGGCCCTCTCAAACAGAGGTTGGTTACCGATAGTGGGGTATGGATAGGGATAAGCGGTAGCATATACCCTAGGGGCTGGGGTTTTATGAAAAAATCCTTTCGCCATCCCTTGTATGATTGGCTGGCTAATGGTGAAGCACTAAAAGTGGTTATGAATGTAACTAGTTCTCTTAAAAGCTGAAGCCACTGAACCTACCTATGTACCTACAGTAATCTATTTTAGGTTTGCTGAACGAAGTGAAGATAGGGATGAGCAGTAATATATACCCAAGGTGCTGGGGTTTTATGCAACAATCCTTTCACCATCCCTTGTATGATTGGCTGGCTGGGAAGTAGACTGATGTTCAGGTGCCAATGGCTATTCAGGATTTACCCATAGTGTTAGCCTTGAAATGAAGCACTAACGATGGTTACGAATGTAACTCTAGTTCTATGAGTTTGCGCACAACGTAAAAGCTGAAGCCACTGAACCTACCTATGTACCTAATCTATCTTACCCATAGTGCTAGTACACTAACTCATATAACTAGAGTTACATTCATAAACATCAATTTCACAGATATTGTGATGTATATCGAAATCCGTAAAAGAAAATAGTGTATCGGGACAGTAATGTCATCTTCTATAACCCTGACCCTGCCCTATAGTTGAGAGATGAGATAGAGGCCAGTAATAAGGAGTACAAAAACATCTTTGGGGTTTGAGATGCTGGCTGTATAGTACATCATCTGACATGGACAACTTTGTTGTGTGTGCTTTCTCTGGTCTCACTTCAATGCCGGGGGGCGAACCCTTTTCCAACAAGATTGGCAATCTTTGATCTGCCCAGATGGAACAGATAGCGAGGTCAGGGGGTCAACTTCAAACACAGGTCTGAGGTGGAGAGCGAGAGAGAGAGAGAGAGAGAGAGAGAGAGAGAGAGCGTGAGCACATTGATGCCTGGGGTGAGAGTGAGCTGGGTTGAGACAGTGACGATATGGCTTTTTAAGGCCGATGTGATATCCCATTTTTCCCCCCACTCGTATTGGTTGATATAAATGTTATTTTTAAAATTTTTGGGGGGTAACAATTTTATCACAAATGCAGGTACAAAACAGGTTACGCTTTTTTGACAATCTTCAGATAATCAAGTAGTATTATGCGTGTAGGGGTGTAACAACACTCCCTAGAAGAAATAAAAGGCACAACCATGTGAAAGTACAAACTGAATAGTCATTAAAACAAAAGGCCTTGTTACTGTTATCCTGTTGTTCACGCAGCACTTGTAGTAAGCGACACACGTCCAGTTAAAAGGTCACAAAAAACAGCCACTCTGCAACTGGCCAATAATCAGCCATCAAAAACACATTTGATTTTATGCTTTTTCAAGCCCACATCAGCCAATATCTCTTCTCTGCCTATATACAGTATCGCCGCATCCCTAACTGTGACATTTTCTCCTAACATTGATTTCCCTTCCATTGTCCTCTGCTTTCTCTCATTAATCTCACCTGTTACCAAGCTGGCCTCCAGCTCATCTTTGGCCACAGGTCCGACAAATCACTCGTCCATGATTCTGACCTTAACAAGTGAAACAAATCCCACATCGACATGACAATCCTCTCATTTCCTGTCCTTTCCTGTCCTTTCCTGTCCTTTCCCTCGTATCCCTTCTCCTTTTGTATGTCTCCTTTTGGTGGAGACACGGCATTGGGCCATATCTAGTTCAATGTCAGGGCAGTTTCCAGTCTGCTGCCAGGTTCATCATCTCGTCCTGAGTGGTCGTCGGTTAATGGTACGGATTGCACTAACACATGTTAAGGGTATAATTCCCATTGGAGCTACCATTACAGGCATGTATGGCCTAGTTGGAATTGTAAATCACTCAAGATGTCACTCAAGATCGCTCCGTCGTGTCTTAGTGATCAAGAGATGGCATAGAACCAATGTTTAGCCCTGTCCGCAATACAAGCTGATCTGTGTCTTTAGTTCTAGCACTGTACTATACGTTGAAGCCAGGGATTAAGTAGGTTAATTCTTTCTAGGTCTCTTGTGTCACCTCTCGGGGCATAAGCTGGGGTTGAGTCTACAACTCTACTAATGTGTCTGTGAACTGCAGTAGTGCTGCACACTAATGTATATTGGGCCAAACCCAATGGTGGCAAGTACTGTCACGAAGGCTGGCATGTGATCGAAAGGCACAGTTAGATCTCTCTAATGGAGACAGCTTAATTACACCTCAATACTTTTTGCCCAATGATCCCAAACTAATGGTCTAAAGTCTATTGTACAGTAAAAGTAATGGGTCGAATAGGTACTTCGCAATCAGACGATTTGTCAAAGTCTAGCACTCAGAATCCATATCAGCAGTAGTGTTGGTGCATCCCTAATGGTCAAAGGTAATACATACAGACAGGTGACAAATTAAAGGAAAAACCGAAATAAATGAGTGGAGAAACAAAACTAACGCAGATGTTTCCATGCAGGTGTGCTGCATGACACAATTAAGCAATTATATTTTGGGGGGCATTTTCCTGGCATGGTTTGGGTCCACTTCTCCCCTTAGAGGGAAGGGTCCCTGCAAATCAATACAAAGTTATTCTCAGTGATCACCTTTATTTTTTATGAAACATCTCTATCTTGATGGGAGTGGTCTCCTCCAGGATGACGATGCCCTCATCCACAGGGCTAGGAGGGGTCACTGAATGGTTTGATGAGCATGAAAATGATGTGACTCATATGCCACGGCCTTCGCAGTCACCAGATCTCAACCCAATTTAACACCTATGGGAGATTTTGGACATAAGTGTTAGACAGCACTCTCCACCACCATCATCAAAACACCAAAAGAATGGCATTTCATCCCTCAGGTAGAGTTCCAGAGACTTGTAGAATCTATGCCAAGGCACATTGAAGCTGTTCTGGCACCTTACTACGACACTTTGTGTTGTTTTTTCCTTTTCATTTGTCACCCATCTCTGTATAGGTCTATAATTTGAAGAAAGTCTCCGCACTCTCCATAGCCTTGATGCAATGAACTGTTTATTTAGACCAAAGTTTCAACATTGACTGTCCTCATCAGGTTGATGTCAAAAGTCAATTTCCGTAGTGGCCAACACGTCTCCACTCCCTTTGTGCGTCACCCTCTTTCCTCTCTGGAGACCGTAACACTGTTTTTGCCATGCCAGGGGCGGAGGAGAAGATCCTGGAGGACTTCCGGGAGGTGTACAGCCCCTCTGCCATGGACTTCCACCTGCAGGCTATGGTGCAGTCTGCTGGGAAACTGGTTCTCATTGACAAGCTGCTGCCCAAGATGAAGGCCGGGGGACACAAGGTGCTCATCTTCTCCCAGATGGTGCGCTGCCTCGACATCTTGGAGGACTACCTCATCCAGAGAAGGTAATCCATAGGGGTCTGTGTTAGGGCTGTCAGTTTTTGTTTGAAAACCGTTCAAAAGTCGTTCATTTCACAATCTGCTTTCCAGTGTCCCAGATTCATGTAATCATGCTAAAAGTAACAAATTGTCTTCCAAAATGAGCATTTAACCAGTATGTTTATAGGTGAAGTATTAAGAAGGGGTGCCTTGCCTCCCCACAACTATGGTGCGCTCTATATGTTCTACTCTCAAGCCGAGCTGCTGAACACAGCAGAGGTGGGAATCGCGTGAGTTCATCCAAACTAATCAAATCATATGGGCACAAAGCTTATCCACCATCGCGAATAAAAGGATGTCTGTCATCTTATCAATCGTGACGTTCTTTTGCCAGAAATTAGTGCGTTCTATAGACTGTAAGAATCAGTGTGTTTGTAATTGTGAAGTGCCTGCTAGTAGCTCTTTCTCTCTTTCTCTTTCTCTTTCTCTTTCTCTCTTAACGGTTGCACACTGTCCAGAGGCAATACGCAACTACAACTATCCACACTGATGACATTAATAATTGTTTTCGGATTGCTTGCGGTTATGAAAAGGCAAGGGGGTTATAATGGAGGATTCTGATTACATACAGTAAGAGTTCTCTTTCACTTTGGATTCGTTCGAACTTTATTTTGGGAAAGGTGACAGCCCTGGTGTGTGCAGGGGCTGGGTATCGGCACTGATTTCACAACTCGATTTGATACAGATTCCATTTGGCGCTGGTTTCAGCGGGCCAGCACCTGCCATTGTTGTCAAAAGATGTAATTTGCTCAACTGAGTGTTTGCTATTATTTCAGTAGAAACTCTCTGCAAGGCAAACTGGAGACATCTGCAGGATGGGAGGAACGCTAGAAATGACGTTTAGTGAAAATCTTCAAACAGCCACTGAAAAAAGGCATGGATTAATCGATATTGGATTTGTTCAAATGAAACAATTCTATTGTTGTTTTTTTCTATATTTTTTATTACAGCCCTTGGGCAGGGGGGGGGTGTCTGTTGTTTTTTGATACGTTGACCTCAGCATGTTGACCTCAGTATCATGATGTTTTTCTGGTTCATGAGGTGACAAGATGAGAAAGTTGTTTTTCACTTCATAGGCACTTTAATAAAATACCTTCTGATGTTTTGTCAGATGATGTTGGAAATGGAAAAAGTGGTCATTTCAAGACTGCTTGAAAGTGTTTGAGGCCTTGAATTTCATGTGGTAATAGTTGAATGGCTTTTCGATTTTGACATTTTACTGTTGAAATAGATATTATTTCAGCTTTTTACTGTTGTCAAATGAAATAAAAGCTGAGTGATGAATTGCAATATTGCAGTATGGAATCACAATATTTAAAGGCCCAATCCGGAATTGAAAAACGGCGCCCTCTAGGCTCACCTGTTAGCCCCAGGGCTAGCTCGGTGGAAGGGAGGGGGAGTGGGGGTTGTGTGTGTGTTCCTCAGATGAAGACACGAGCTACATCAGCTGGCTAGATTGCTAGCTAAACATTATTTCTGATATTATTATTCATCACCAATAGGCTGTCGGTAACTAACAGCTGTACAACTTCATTTAACTCGTTTAACTTAATTCTTTTACTGGCCGGGTGTGGCTGGCTACACAGGTCTAAATTAATTGTATTTGCTGCTACCACGGGTGCAGTTTTGGTTTTTCATTTTATCATCATTTGCAAACATAAGACAGTGCTGAGCTGCAGCGGGACATTTCTCCGTCTATCTCTCTCCAGCTGATAGCTCTAGCACAACGCAGTGATCCAAAGGAAGCACTGAATCGCTCTCCAGTGCTGTTCCTTGGTGGGAAAAAGGGTGATATTCAAACCAGATTGTAGTGTAATAATCAGGTCAGTGCAGCAGGAGCAGCAAGACCTTCCCCTGTTTGAAGTATTTTATTTTCTAGTCGTCCTGTGAGGGGTTTAGCGGGTGGAGTCAATTCATGTAAAAATCACAAGAATGTATCCCATAGTTTTAAACAGACGTTTGTCCTAAAATTCTATTCCTTTTCCATGTCTTTTGTGTCATTGCAAAGTTAAACTCTGACCTTTCATTTGACATGTGTTGTTATGTTATTCTGGCGCCATACATTTTGTCAGCTCAAGGTTTGTCGAAAGTATAATTCATGGAAGTATAATATAATACAAGCGGATTAAATAATAATAATTATAATTATTATAATAATTACAATTATATAATTCATTATAATAATGATTAAATATTAAAAAACCCTGAAGATGATTTGACGTTTTGATATCAATAATTATGTAGTTGGAGGTACTTGGCAGTCAAATGGAGGGAAATGAGCAGTTATTGCAATCTATCAAATTGTATTGAAAATTGCTACTCAAATCAAATGAAAATCAGAATAATTATATTGTAATCGCTTGGCTGCCAGTTAG
>OMKL01047872.1:0-14139 GCA_900302295.1 Parasudis fraserbrunneri
GTTGGAGCTGAGGGGGGGGGGGGGGGTTCACAATCATCTTCATCAAGCTTGCACGAGATCAAGAGTCTGTTCAAGTGGATCACTTTTATTGATTTTTTTTTTTTTAGATTAATGCTTTTTGGCGGCAAGCCTTTGTATAAGTGGAATAATGAACTTAGGTCTGGGTTACGCATTTTAAATGCAAAGGGAAATTTGCCACCTACTCATTGGGCATTCAAACTGCCTCATGCCTCGCGCCTCATCCACTGTCACTCACGTTACAAACACAGAGAGTGTTCACATGCACACAGTTTCCTGGATATTACTGTCGTTAAGACCCTGGATAAGGTCAAGGAACTTTTCTTTCATAGATTCTTTGGTAAGATCTTTGGAATGTTTTCTCCATACCACTCAATAGCTGTCATTACATCAAGACCGGTCTCACCTACTTTTGGTGGAAAACACGGATGCCCTTCCTATATATCTCTATTGTATTTGGCCTGTCTAAAAACGGTTGGCAGGATGTTTACATCGTTTGAGATGTTTGGTTAGTGCATCGAGTTAACTCAAGGGCCGCCAACGAGCGTTCGTGCCGTTGTGTAAAGATACATTTGATCATCTTCAGGCATGGCCCCTTCAAGTCTTCCCCTACGGTATTTCTCCATTCAGCGGCAGGACTTACACCCATGTCCCAACCTGGACATTTAACATTACACTTATGAATCTACAGGGTGACCTAACATTAAGAGGTCAAACTTTGATAGTCTTCTGCGTGATTTACGTGTGTTTTGCTTTTTGTCCTAAAGTTGTAGAGTTGTTTTCTCCCCCCCAAAAAAGAGGCGTGGTGATCACAAGGCAGTGCTGATGTCACGATGCCGGGATGATGTACGGTAGGGATGACTTTGCATACCGTGAAAGCGATTACCTTCCCAGTTCTCCATTAAACTGCTACTTGAATAATGAAAACATATTACACTGTAGTCCCGTACAGCTCAGTGGGTGAGTGCTTGAAACTCTGAATATGGCCAGCGTTAGGGGGTTTGATTCCCACTGGGGCCACCCATGCTGTATACAGAATGGATATAGTCATTCCATTGTTGAGTGCTTTGTGTCCTAGTAGTAGAAAAGCGCAATAAAAATGCAGTCATTAATATAGTCACTCGAAGCAGTGCTCAACCCACTTCCCTTTTTGCACATGTTGTTGTGTTGAATCATTATTTCAAAATGCAAAATGGGGCATTTTATTCTTGAGTTAGATTCACACAACGTATTAATTACATTCAAGATACAGTAGTCTATATTTATACTCATATATTAAATATGGGACAAATAAGTGAGTGGGTGAATAACAAACTAGATTTTTACCATTATTTTAAATCCAATACAAAATATGTGCAAAAAAGTCAAAGACGTGAGCACTTTTGTGACTAACAGTAACTTAAATATATAAGAATAATATGAATAATAATAAAAAATGTAAAAGTAAGTGTAAATAAAAAAAAAAAGTATATTTCAGCTTGAGAAAAAGCAGTCCTCAAAGCTTATTCAGCTGCAATAAATGAAGATCTCGGAATGTCTTTGGTTCGTGACAAAGACGGTGTCAGGTGTGGTGAAGTAACATGTGAATATGATGTGGTCTGTGAGGTGACTGTGCAGAACAGAGTTGGAGAAGTCAGTTCAACTCACTCCTCCTCTGGTAGAAATGTCCTCATCTGGTAGAATATCCTTTGTCCAATGCCCTCCTCTGGTAAAAAAAAAAGTCAACAAGCAAGCTTTTGATTTGGCTCAATCGGTAGAGTTGCCACCTTTCAGGTAGAAGACTGGTGTATGTTTGAAACTGGAGAGAGACTATCCCTTTAGAGGAAGATCTGAAAGACATGTGGAACATTTGGGTGATGTTGATTTCCTGTGGTTAAACGGTGGTGCTTGATCCAAGGAAGGTAGGACATACCACAGTCTTTCCAAGAGTCAACCACAATGACGAAACGATCCAGTTGAATGTGGAAGTTGGGCAACTATGGGGCCTGGAATGTGTGATCAGGACACACACACACACACACACACACACACACACAAAGAAGAAGAAAAAAAAAACAGGAAGAGGGGAAAAGCAGAATATCCAGGAAAAATGAGTTGGAGTTTAGTCGTGTCCTGGTGGCTCAGTGGCATCAAGTTGAAGGTTTGACTCCCGCTGATGATCTTTGATCATCTTGCCCATCTCGCTCCACTGTGTACCACCATAATAAATAAAGCAGGAATGCCTTAAAAATTATCTTAAAAAAATGAATAAATAAATAAATAAAATACAAATAATAATAAAAACATTATTCCCTAGGAGAAATTGCATAAAAAGAGAGTTGTCCAAAAAGCCCTGAAATCCTGAGGAGAAAGCCCTGAAAATTTACGTCTGTGCATATACTGTCAGACAACAGAAAGGAGGGACAATTGAATGCACATATTAGCACTGGGTTGAGACTGATAGGAATGATAAATGACAAAAGCAGGAGATGATGCGTGTAGGTGGTTTCTGTGAAACTTTCAGTGGCGATGTCAGACGCTCCTCGGTTTTTAAGGACTCGAGAGTTGACCGATTCTCTCCGTTGATGGTGTCCTCATAAGCCACATGACCTGGACAGTGGACATACACAGATGTGGTTTCAACTCTACAACAATTAACAAAGAAAAAAAAAAACTTTTATCCCATACTGTAACTGACTACAGCTGATTTCCTGGCTGCATCCTGACTGATTACTGTTGATGGTACAATATATTACGCTAAGCTAAATGTATTTGGGACTTCTTTCAGATAAAAGGAGTGGGACTTACTGACTGAAAATAATATAACATGTCCAGTGGTGGAAAGTAACTTTTGGTTTGAGTTAAAAGTATTTTTAGACAAGTACTGTACTTAAGTACAATTTTGGGGTACTATTTTCATTTTAGGGAACTTTGTACTTTTACTTTACTGCATTTCAAAGAAAATATTGTACTTTTAACTCCACTACAGTTATCTGGACCCATTAGTTACGAGTTATTTTTAAGAAAAATATTTTGCATATAAAACATGGCATACGTTGATGAACATTCAAAAAGACTCAAATTCTAAGCCTGCCAACTTCAATAGGACGAGATCAGAGCCTGCACCGGACCAACAAGCACTTTAACATAGCCAGAAGAGGTCAATGGAACAAGGATTGAATGCTCCCAAGCTCTGAAATACAAGAGCATCATATAGAATGTGTACTTTTACTTTGATACTTAAGCCCATTCAATATCAAACGCTTTTCCACTTTTACTTAAAGGTGTAATCTGTAATACCATCAAACAGCGACCTCTAGGCACTTGGTATTGTGCTTTTTTGTTTTGGTCTGACGTGTGGGTTGGAGTTTAGTAACTTATTATACCGTGATATTTCTCCAGACCTCTCTTGGTAGAGCCTGAGGTGTGGCCAGGAGTATGAACCCTCCCCCTATACCCACTGAAATCCAATCCACACATCCAACAAAAACAAAAACTGTAAACAAAGTGCAGTACCATGTTGTCATCTTTTGCCTAGAGGTCACTGTTTGACGACATTACAGATTATACCTTTAAGTCGAATGTTTGAATGGAGGAGCTTTACCAGAGTACTATTCTATCTGGATATTGCTACTTTTACATAAGTAAAGGATCTGTTTACTTCTTCCACCGCTGAACATGTCACACGAAGGGGGATACCTCTATATCCTGCCACTCACAATGTAACCTCCAAGAATGTGTTCATTCACGGATATTTGGTGTTACACAAAGATTTTGGCCTGCCATCATCATAGCTGAAAACGGCACACAATATATATATATATATATATATATATATATATATATACACACATGTATATAAAAAAGTAAGCTACTTTTAAAAAAGAGAAACATTTACAGCTTTGAAAATAATATTAGGCATGACAGCATATACTGCCTTATCTGTGCATGTTTACAAGCACACAATAATCTGATCATTTGTCCTTATTCTGAATAAGACCATATTCCAATTAAGCCGTTTACATGAGTTGCATAAAGCATTATCCCATTCATATCCCCATTTACCTGCAATGGAGCATAGTCTGATTAATGATTGGCTGTGTCATAAAAATGTGGTGAAAACTCCCAATTGAGAGTCACAGTCTGATCATACATGCCTAAAATGCCTTTCAATAATACGATAAAAATAAAAAAAATCTGAAATACTCCACAATAATTGGAATATGCTTACTCTAGTTAAGACATTATTCGGAATAAGATGCTTAGATGGCCATGTCTTGTCTGAGTATTGCCTTAATTGGGTTAATATTGGAATTTTACTGTACATGTAAATGTACAGATGTGCACAACCAGTCAACAATGACAGTATATTAGGGCTAGATGACATGAGAGAAATTCATATCATCATAATCATTGGGATTTTCCCCCGATATGGATACAATATCTGTTCACAAAATGCAAAATGAAAAGAGAAATAATCCAACTGCTGTTCATCTCATTGAAGTGCATGATCATGTAAAGTGCAACATCAAACCAAAATAAATCTCAAATATTGAAGATCTCAGAGGGGAAATCTTGTAAAAGTAATCTTATAAAATAATATTATCATTTTACAGTTAATATGTGGTTGTTATCATTCATGTACATGACAGAGTTGTGTGCAACAATATCACAATATCATAATTTCATCAAATATGATTCCGATATTATGGGAATTATTGTCCGACCCTAATATTAATTTCCTTCCATGTACCTGCCTCTATGAATCGCTCTCCACGGTGACAGACACTATCTGGCTCCCATCTGAAAAGCAAAAAGTAAGAGGCAATATCTGTGTTAAGGAACTGGCTAAGAAGGCTCTTTTGAAAAGTCATACCTGAGTTACAATTCCACTATGGCTTCATAGACAGTACACTTTCTAAGGCTTTGATATAAAAAAAGAAAATAGAAAATGTAATAGGCCTAATTTCAGAAAAAAAAAGTGTGTGTGCGTATCCCCACTGTCGATCTGCACATGGTACGCATACAGAGTATAGGTTTATAATCCCATATATCACAGACTGGAAAATCCAGGTAGTCGTGCCCACAACAAGTTAGCCTACTTCAACTAAGAATGTCAGCATCATAAAAAAAAGAAACGATCAGGGCTCGAAATCTTGTATCATTCCCAATAAAATTTGCTTTGAGACATAAAGCGCAAGTTTATCTACCAGTGTGGATTTAAAAAATCAAAACAGGTTAAGAAAAACGTAACACTTAAATCTTTAAGACAAACAAACTACAAACAGACTACCATGCTGCCATCTAGGTTGTTCGGGGATCATTTAAAGATAAACTGGAATTTATTTAGCCATCGAAACTAATATATTCACATATTCTTGAAAGAGTTTTAACTTTCTTGGAACTTTGGAACTTGTAACTTTCTCAGAGCATCGTAACTCAAAACACATCTCTTTACACATCACAAATGTAAACAAACCTCTTACAGCCTAAAAACTCCAAACAAACTGTCTTGTTAAAATTAATTTGGTCAGAGAGTTATTGAGTTAAAGAGTTGGACCATGTGATGTCATTATGATGTCACACATTCCAGGAAGTATTAAATACATCGCAGTGAAATTATGAAAATGATCAAAAGAAATGAAAAAAATAAGCCTTTTGCATATGTCTTTCCAGGAACTCTTAATCACTTTTTTTTTTTACATTTTCATCATTTCACTGAGCTGTATTTCACACTTTGTGGAATATGTGACAGCACACATTCCAAATCTGTAACTCACAAACCAAATTAATTTGTACAAGACAGTTTATGGATCTTTCGGTGAATCCTTCCTTTAAATACATCCTGCCCAAACCAAAATTACAATTTAGACATGTAGGGATATGGGTCAGTAACGCACCTATTTTCTCATTGCTGGCCTCCACAGTGTGCTGGATGTTGTTGCTGAGGTTGCTTTCACTGTCAGCAGGGCTGAAAGAGGGAAAAGAAGACATTGCTACCCAACAAAGGAAATCGATCAAATATTCGTTAGAAATTTTAAGTAGTATTTCACATTGGTACACCATACATAGCCTAGATTTTAACATGTATTAGTTTCATATGTGTTGTGACCCAATATTGGCTGACTTGTGGAGTTGTGTATTGCCCATTTTAATCAAAGTAAATTTGCCCATTTTTAACTATGAATAAATGAAAATACAAATGTTGGGGGGGAGCTAATATAAGTAGTTTCCTACATAAGTAGTCATACCAATGGAAATTAAAAGATGAAAAATCACTTTAACAACACACCACCAAAATATAAAGTTGATACATTATGCCCATAATCTCACACATATCCCCAGACTATAAACTGTCTCGAACAAATTCATTTGGTTTGAGAGTTATTGAGTTAAAGAGTTGGACATTATGGTTTTTTTTTCCATTTTCATAATTTCACTGAGCTGTATTTAATACTTCCTGGAATGTGTGACATCATAATGACATCAGACATTCCAAGTCATTCATTCAATAACTCTCAAACCAAATGATTTTGTACAAGACAGTCGTTAGTTATGGGATATGTGTGAGATTATGGACATAATAAATCAGCTTAATTTTTTTGGTGGAGTGTTCCTTTAACATGATCAGGAAAAACTCTTGACCATATGTCATCGCTAGAAATGCAACTAACAAGACATACCCTTTGCCGTTCAAGATAACATTAACTTGCTCTGGGTCTAAGTGGATCAGGCGGGTATCGAACGACTGTCCATCACCCTGACTGAGAGACAAAAGACAAAGAGAGGTTGTTAACGTACTAGACATGAGACAAAATGTAATTAAATGCATCTCTTAGAGAAAGCAAATTATGAACTCAGCAACTTTTTATTTATTTATTTATTTTTATAAATGGTGAATTTGGTTGGATGTTTTTTTTCCCCTTATCTTTAATATTACTTTCAAATTTCAAATGTAAGGTGTTACCCCCAACCTTAAGACAAATGTCAAATTCCCTCGCTTTCATTCAATGTCATGAATTCCATGACATTCACCTGTACCTGGCATCAGTGTAGGAAATGTAATACTTAAAAAATAACTAAATAAATGTTATTCATTTTATAAAATATTTTTAATACTGTCTATGCGGCAGTAGCCTAAAGGTTAGAGGAGCAGATTTGCGACCGGAAGGTCACCGGTTCGATTCCCCGGACCAACAGGAAAAATCTAGGCGAACTAGGGAAGTGAATGAACAACGCTTTACCCTCTCTCGATATCTCACAGTTGAATTGCCCGTGAGCAAGGCACTTAACCCCCAAACTGCTCTACTGAGTGGTGAGAGTGGTGAGAGACCAGCTCTCCACGAGTCTGAAGAGGAGGGCCTGTTCCTTCTCCATTTTCGATGTAAAGTCCTCTAACCCTCGTTTCACCCCAGATGACTAAAGACTTCATCCTATGGTCATTCTTTTTAGGAAGAACCGAAGGGATTACATCTGTCCAGTCTGATTGAATGATCAGATTCCAAGATCTTATCAGTAAAAGGTCTGACTGAAATATATATTGATGTGAAATCCTGTGTAAGAATG
This sequence comes from Parasudis fraserbrunneri, assembly GCA_900302295.1. Lineage (NCBI taxonomy): Eukaryota > Metazoa > Chordata > Actinopteri > Aulopiformes > Chlorophthalmidae > Parasudis > Parasudis fraserbrunneri. The sequence continues at coordinate 7,564 of OMKL01047872.1, forward strand.
CTGATCAACTGACACAGGACTGGAGAATGTATTCTTGGGATCCTCCTGTTTAGAATTGTATTTCGACTTCGTCCGATTCACAGCGAAAGGTTCTGTGAACAATCAACTCTCCTCCTCACAGAGACTACCAAAGCACACCCACTGAGCCAAGGTTTACAAAACTCTCACGCAACCGGAGCTCAAGTGGAAGTCCCATTAGGGCTGCTCGATTATGTAAAAAATCATAATCATGATTACTTTGGTCAATATTGAGATCAGGATTATTTAACACGATTACTCATTGACTTTGGAAACATCGTGCATTTGTTGAACATTAAATTTCTTTTTATTTTTTATTAATAATAATAAATAAGTAAATAAAAAAATAAAAAAATAAAAAAATAAAAAAATAAAAAAATAGAAAAATTAAAAAATTTAAAAATTACAAAAAATAAAAAAAAATAAAAAAATAAAAGCATGTCTTTTTAACTGTGGATTTCCATGAACTTTACATATAATTCAACTGGAAAAACAAATACATTTTATCTCGATTATCTTGTTTTCATAATCGTTGGAAGCCAAAATCGTAATTGAAAATAACATTTGATTAACTGCCCAGCCCTAAGCCCCGTGCCAACCATCTGATGAGGTGGGTTGCACGTTGAGGACCAGTATTTTCTTCTCACAAAATTCTTGCTGTGAGTTTGTGAGACCCGCACATGTGGCAGTGCGAAAAGGACATCGCGTCCTCCAACTGAAATCTACGGAGATTTCTGTGGAATGTGCTTGTTGATTGCAAAGAACCAGAGAACGCAAAAACGACCTCAAACCACTCTGTGCTTAACGATCGAGCTACCGGTAGCAAACCTCCGTGTGGAAGACTGTTTGAGAGACCCTTCGTTGAGTGAGCGTCCAACGCTCTGCCCAGTAAGCCCGGAGTGTCGCTGACCTCCTAACTGTGGCCTACCCTCCAACTGAAAGGCAGACTTAGTGACGGAGGCAGGGAAATCCCACACCACTGCAGACTATCGAACCTGGCTCAAACAACCGCCTGCTGGGTTACCTCTCACACTCTCTGCGAGCAACAAAAAAGGTAGTATTCCATACCGCAAGCATTGACATCGTAATTTGCTGTGGTCAAGTTTTAACCGACCAAAAGTTGATATCTCATAACCATTGTCCTCAGGTTATGCTGTAGTGAGTCATGTTATTATCTGTTATTGCTACTTTAAATCATTTCTGTGATAATTCTAATCTGTAAGCTAAGTTGCCGAGGTTAGGCTTTCAAGTCAACCCAAATACTACTGTCGAATTTAGTCAGTTTCCTCCAGAAACTTGCTTTACTCAATTCTAAACTGTAAGGCTGTGTGTATTTGCCGGTAATAGCCTACACTCAAAAAGGGTTCCCTGCAGAATAAGTGGTCATCTTCTGCCCCACTGGCTGTAGCCTGTGATTTAATCTTGTATAATACTACACATCTCTTGCCATCCTAAGAGCCTGTTTGTAGTAACTGAATCCTAAAGCCATCTCTGTTCAACATTTACTTCATATTCTTTACTTTAATTTCTTTACTTCATATTCTTTACCTTATATTCTTCTTAGATGTACCTTCATGTTTATCTATTGGTGTTAATAATAAATGGCTTGTGAAGATCGGTCTTCATGATCCTTGTATGTTGGGATTATTCAGTCGCACTCAGTAAAAGAGCTCAAGAGCTTCAGACGAGATTGAAAATCAATTTAAAGCTAATGTTAAGAGTATAACCATGTTTGTACTTCATTAGTCCAGCCAAAAGCTGGTGGTGCCGCAAATGTCTGAATCCAGCTGTAACCAGCGGTCCTAATCAATCAATCATTAAAAATTTATAATTGATTTATTCAAGGTAATATCTATTAAATGTCTGGATCAAGCTGTAACCAGCAGTCCTAATCAATCAGTCATTATAAGGTTACAATCTAACTGATTCAAGGTAATTAATATTCAATTTATTGAATTTTTCATGACATAACAATACTATTATTGTCACAATAAAATTGCTATTAGAAATGCACAAAATGGGGAATCTATCTTGCCACTCACTATTGTTTCATAAGGCTACAGTAAACTGAGAGGCTGTAATCACTGTGCTGTGCTGACAGCTGACTGGAGAAAGAAAACTACTGTCAAATAATATGTATAGAATATATAAATGCTGCAGTAAATGTAGGAAAATGATGATTATACAGATTTCTCTGGAAATCTGTGTATTCATCAACTCTGCAGTGAATGTGTACACTAACTGGTTATTATGCATATTCCCCCGACCAGACAGGAAGTGTACTGTAGGTGACAGTCCCACATTTCCCCGTGAAATACTTAATATGGGTGGAAAACGCAATACTGCCACGTGGGTGAATGAGAATCAGATTAGGACACACACATAAATGCTGAGAAATCAAACCACGGGGACCTGACTCTTTCTCTCATGACGAGCCACTGGCTGAGTTGGCTGCCTTGCACTGCCTTGGATCTCCGAGCGTTTCAGTTTGGGCTTTGTAGCAGACTTTGGCTCTGTTGTTTATTTTATCAGAGGTCACTGTTAGATGGTATTAGAGCTTCTACCTTACACTTAAAAGTTTAAAGTTGCACGACGAACAAACGCAACATTTTCAGGGGCCGACGCATGGCCTGAAACACATGAGCCCTGAAACACATAAAGCCCCTTCCGACTGCTTTTCAGCGGTTACATGAGAGTAATCGCTCAACAGAGGAAAATGAAATGGTCATCACCGTCCACAAAATTCTAATTCCAGATCACGAGAAGAAAAAGTTGAATGTGGATCCGACCTCTACCGAGGAAGTGGCCTGTGTGCCCAGTTTATAGAAGTGATATCAGACAGCCTCAGGGAAAAGACTGGTGATAAAGTTGCCTCAGCCCCCTCCCTATCATTTACAACACATAGTGACGCCGACATCTCCACCAAAGAATGTGAGATTGTCTGTACCCCATCATCGAAAATGAAAGACCGTCCATTATCCTACTTGTCCGTGTTGAGGTTGAACATGTCCATGCAAAAGGTACAGTTGTGCACGCACGCAGCTGTATGTCTCTTTTCTGTTTCCATGTAATGTTAAGGTGCTTTCTAAGCATGTTACTGAAAAGTGCTCTCTAAGTTCATTATAATTGCCCAATAATTAGAATTTAATGTATATATTTGAATGTTTAAGCTAAACTTAAAACCAAATATTTCATGGTATGTTTTTGCTTCATTTGTGTTAATCCTTCTGCAGATGACATTATCTCAGCCACTGCTCCTGGCAAAGAAACTTAATGTTCAGATAAAAACATTTAGCATATTATGGCAAGTCAGTCTTTACATCAATGCAAAATTGGGGTATGCAAATGAAGACAACTATTCATCAGCGACATAATGCCACACCAGGAGAAAAAAAAAAAAAAAAAGGAGCAAGTTGGTAGCACCAGTATTACCAGTGAAAAGTTCTTTTAGAGTCCTGCCCTGTATATTTCTGACACTGCCTATTAGTGGTGCTTTTCAACCGACAAAATGTCTGAAATGATAACTGAATGTCAAAACAGATGGTGGCCAGGTGGCAGTGTGGTGAAAAATACATTCTAATAAAGGGTTGATTTCCTTTTTAACGTGATCCATTTGTAAAACCGACTTAACCGGAGAACCAATCAGAACCTGTTAAGAACGTAGTGCTCCCCAAAGATTCCATGATATTCCAAGAAAAAACCATCTCGTCGGAACCCTGATCACTACAATAAGTATGAGCGTGCGGCGTTTCACCTGGAGAAAACGGGAAACATCCACAGCGTTTTCTGCTCTCCGAACACCTCGGCCATGTTCCGTCGGAAGCCCAGGGAAAATCCGTTTTTGTCCGAGCCACTTCTGAAGACGGGGGCTCTAAAAGCCTCTGAAACACCAGGGTTCACAAAGTTATTTTCAAAACGTGATCCATTACAGATGACAAACTTCCTGCCTAAAATTGTAATAAGTCAAATAATTCCCTAGAAATGGCTGGAATACTACAGTAAGACTCAGTGTAATCAGATTACATGTAACTTTAAAATTTATTTGCCTTCAAAATCCATAGCTAAACTAATGAGTTATTGTAATTTAGAGACAAACAATATTTAATGATCTTTATCATTATCTCAACCGCTATCTCAAAAATGCTGTCTAGCATCACAATCTAAATAGCATTTATTTCTCTACTGAATAACCAAACAAATCACTTGTATTTTCTCAATTATCTCATTTGACTGCTTTGGTTTTTAGAATGTATAACAGTTACCATTTTTAAAACTCAGACTACCTTAAAGCTAAAGTAAGGTTTTCAATCACATTTTGCTCCAAGACATAGTCACAGTCTACTGTGAGTGAGCTTCATTGACCAGTGCAGCAGCAGTGTATGTATTCCATTCCGAAGTTTCACAGCGAGCCTCTCCCTTCTAACCAATCAGAGAAGCTCAAAGGGAATTTCGTTTTGGAATAAGCACTTTTAGCGGTTGAATCTACGGAGCCCTCATTCAAACCAGTCCAGAAATGAGAACCATGTAGACTAACCACTAAAAATTGTGCCACTGAAATCTACTCCACAGTGCACACAAAGTAGATTTCAGTTATCCTCAGTCAGCTTGTACAGACAGGAGCTTGACTCCATTGACTTTGCATTGGTTTGTGGCTAACTACCGAATTTCCCCACGGGATAATAAAGTATTTCAATTAAATTCAATTAAATTCAACTAACTAGCTAGTATGAGGAACAGCGTGGATTGTGCTGAGAAAGGACTCCACCGATCAACAACACCATTGGTAAGTAGCAAATAGGGCTAGGTTTCCAAAAATCAGAACTATCCCTTTAAGCAACCAAAAGCACATGGCACAGTGCCAGAATCTTGCCTTTAACCCCAGATGATATGTCCAGAAACATAAGGAGAAGAGTGATGGAGAGCCATACCTATCGTGGTCCTGTTCTTGCCCAACAGCCACAGATGGTAGATCAAAAATGACAGGATGCTTATGAAGAACATGGCCGCCACGAAAAACAGAAATAGGATGTGGAATTTGGCGTGAGAGTCAGGAATCCGCTTCTGAAGATGGTCAAGAGAGAGAGAAAGCAGAGGCATAATATTCATTATAATATATATTATAATTATAATATTCAGCTTTCTACAATACATTTATTATTTCTGTACTCCTAATATCAGCTTTCTACCTATACATGTACTATTCCTCTACTCCTAATATCAGCTTTCTACAGTACCTATACATGCACTATTTCTCTACTCCTAATATCAACTTTCTACCAATACATGTACCATTTCTCCACTCCTAATAACGAGCTACATTCTGTTGAATATCAAATGTTGCCAAACCATGTCTTGGAGAAAATTGCCTTTCAAGTTCCACAGGTTAATACACAGGAGTAAAGCCATTGTAAAGTAAAGCAGTCCCAACTACATTTCCACGCGGTTTAAGACATATACAGATTATGACAGCCAAGGCATTGTTTTGGTGAAATTATCAGCCAATATTCTACATTTTGATGAAAATCCCCACTTGGAATGTAGCCTACAACATGTCTGTTCATTGTGTCATTGCGTTTCATCAACTGATCACTAAACAGTACATACTAAAAAGTCTTTCAAATAATTTCTTTAGTTTTCATTCATTAGTACCGGTATTCATAGTATTTGACCGCAGACATCTGGCCAATGAGCTGTGGCAGTGCGTCATGAGCATAGTATGAATAGTTAACCTGTTAATAGGCCCATATTGTGAAGATATTGCCCCCACGAGGCATTAGCTAATGTCTCTATCCTGTACCATGGGAATTTGTTTGGGACAGCACGACCAACTGACCAGCCAGTTTATAGGCAGCTAGCTGCTGCTAAAACTAGTAAGGGGAATGAACAGACCACTCTCATTAAAAATTAATTACAAACTTACGATACGACATCCATAATCCCAAACACAGAGAGAGAGAGGAAGACTGTGTACTTACGGTCCAGAATTTGATGAAGTATTGGACGACTGTGGCACATATTACCACACAAAACAGCATGGAGTAGGCCAGGAACAAGACAAAGTACTTGTAGTTGGAGAAACCGACGCAGTTATTTACCCTGGAAGTAAAGCAGAGGCAAGAGGAGAATCATTACAGCGCAAACAGCTCCATTTTAATCCCACTATTTACTTTTTCCTACACTGGTTGCAAGAGGAAATCATTAGGCACACATCTACACAATTATAGGAATGGAGAAAGGTGTATATCTAACGGCCTTCTTCACATGTAAATGACCGTGACAACATCCTATTAGGAATCTCGTTTGTTGGTAGGAAAACATGAAAATCAGTCAACTCTAAATGATCCTTTCAAACAGGCCACCATTTATGAATAATACCCTGCTGTAAAGTAACAGTTACAACAACGTGATCAAACATTGCATTTACTTCAAAAAAGCCAGTCTTTATGCTGGGGCAACCTATGTAGGTCCTACATACCAGACACCTAAGAAGTAAGTTGTACTGAGATAGGGGCAGGATAAAAATAATATTTTTCTTCTAACCTGCTCCTTTCACATGTG
>OMKL01047880.1:0-10774 GCA_900302295.1 Parasudis fraserbrunneri
AGAGAAAGAGAGAGAGAGAGAGAGAGAGAGAGAGGCCAGGCTAGTCATTGTGATAGCAGGGCTTGAAAATACCCTGAGAAGTACCTATTTCATTCACAAATGAGCACTCACTCTTTTCATCATTGTAAAGGGGAATACCAGTAAATGTCAGTGTTAAAATATGTTATTACTGTGGGAGAGCTTGTATTAGTGAGCATACATTAACTATCCTCTGTAACCATGAACAAGAATGAAGAGTTTGTTCCAACCCATATCTGTAATTTCATACAGATGAGGAAAATTGGGTCGCTGGAACGCTGTTTGAAGCTAGAAAGCTAACTAAAAAGTGTTTCACTGTTGCTTACAATGGCAGGGCCCACAATTTTGCTTACAATCAGGCAAAGAAGTATCTTCTAGACTTACGTTTGGTTCATGGTGCCCCAGAATGATTTTGTCTTGATTTATGATGACATATAGAATAATTCAAAGAATAACTAACAATAACCGAATGTTTTGGTGGAATTGCGTTGCTAGGGAACAGCTCGAACAGAAGATCTGCTGTTGCAGTGCAAGAATTATAAGAGGATGTGTCGCAGCCCCAACTTTCTCATGGAAGTTATTCCACACTAGGAGACACTACTTCTTACAAAGTAATTTGTCTCCCAGTGGTAATGAGGAAGCCATTTGTTGAAGAATGTTTCCATGACAACACTGACCCATCTTCATCTTATAATTCTAGCGTAAGTGTTTGATAATATCAACACTGACTGTAGTCCATTTAGAATGTTTACTGAAGTTGAAACTGCCAATGGTAATAAATATGTGTTGCAAACTAATTGCAGACTCTAAACAATTGATAAATCCCTCTCCTCTGAAACTGCGTAGTGAAACTTTAATGTATAAAGTTCACTTGGAACTAAAAGTTCGAACAAACATTTGATGAATCTTGTCAAGCTGTCATAAAGCAGCAGCTCATATATTTTTTAGGATGTAAGTCTCAGTTGTTTTGTTTCAAGCTTTGTTGGAAAATACACGTTTACAAATACTGTCAGGGGCTGTCCTCTGCAATAGAGTGGGGCGACAGTGGCTCAGGAGTTAGAGCCGTCGTCTGGTAATCTGAAGGTTCCCGGTTCGATTCCCGGCAGTGTGTTGAAGTGTCGTTGAGCAAGACACTTAACCCCTAACTGCTCCCGACGAGCAGGTTGGCACCTTGCATGGTTGCCTCTGCCGTCGGTGTGAGAATGTGTGAGTGAATGGGTGAATGTCAGGCATAAGTTGTAAAGCGCTTTGGATAAAAGCGCTATATAAATGCAGTCCATTTACCATTACCATTTATAGAGAAAAGCATATGTGGATTCTTGAATCAAGTGCTATTCCATGTTAAAGGGAGTCTATGTATCTGATTTGTCATTATCTGGGCCTCCTTTCAGGCCACTCAAAAAGCACTTGCACCAGTGATTCTGTTTGTGAGTTAAGCTATTGGAAGCAGAACATGTATATGTGTTAGCATAATGCTAAGCACGCAAGTCAGTAGCACACTCCACCTCTGGTTCCAAACATCTCTGCCCAAAGAGGAAGTAAACTAACCGATGCCACCTATACTCTTATTTTTTTCCCTTAACATATTGAATAAATAATAGTATATTATTGTCCCCCCCCCATATCTTTTTTGTTTCTTATATAAATAAGAATCATAAATGAGTTGAAAAAAGTTAAATAATTACATTTCTCGGCGTCTGTGCAGCCTTATTTATTCACTGTGTCCATGGAAACGCCGATGAATGCAGCTATAAAGGTATGGTTTCCTTACATAATCATTTTACTTTTCTGATAACTACATCACTGCATAACTCAGAAATGTTCAGACAAGCTTCATTTTTGATACTCTGTTTACACCCAATTCAAAGTTATAACCGCATTTTCTTTCAAACTAATTTGGTCACGGATGTCCAGATTTGGTAAAGCTATAAGGCACTTGAACAGAAGTGTTTAGCAGGCTGTGACGTACAGGCGTAGAGACAGCTCTGCGTAGGAGAGGAAATCAATGTCGGGTATGAAGCATTCTAAATTCTGTTGCTAAAAAATATTCACGCTTCGCTCTCCCCATTGACTTCCATTTGCTAAGCAGCGATAACATTTTCTGCTTTCAATATCACAAAAACCAAAAGACCAGGAGCGAGCACACAGAGAGGACTCATTGTGACTAAAGACTTAAAATGGTGGACTCTCCCTTTAAGGGTTTTGGCTGTCTTTTCACACATGCCTCTTGCACAGGAGCAGCTCATCATGACTTCTGGTGGCTGCCATTATTTCCTACTCTTTAACATTTCGCATATTTTGCGAGAAAATGTGAAATATGTGTTCATGAATGATTCATGGTATAGGGTCACTCACAATCCTTTGAAATGTTCGAATTCGAAGTAGCTGGATTCTGCGAAATGTCACTTGAAATGTTAAACAAGCTATTGAAAAGTTTCTGGTCTTTGTCAAGAGGCAGTGTAATGTTCTACAATATTTAAAGGGCCTCTCTGGATGATTGTTGGTGGTACATTTACTATATGTAGATACAATCTTTTATGTTATACAAGCATAACAGTTTGGTTTTCTCCTTTATGGTGGTTTTTGCTTTACTGTGATTTTTCATGGGTAGATTTTTCATGCAACTATATTCATGCAAAGTAGACTATATGTGGAATGCAAGTCAACCTTACGGATTAGTATCCAGTATACCCTTCCGTGTGCTTGTTTGGATGATGCAAATGAATCTCCTGTTTACTGACTGATCCGTGATTTTAGAAACAGTTCCTGCTGACTCCAGAGGGTAGAACATCTCCCCGCCTTGCTTCTCTGCTGTGAGACGTGAGATGTGGTGATTTACATTTTCTTTTGCACTGCTCCATTTTGTGATGTGTTCTTTAGAGACCTGCCAGAACAGCGAGGTTTAATTAAGGCTGAGAAAAAGGCTTCAGTGACGCACAATTAACAAGAACCCCTGCGCTGTAGCAATCAAACTTGAATGTATGTGAAAACGATCGCCATTAATCATCCGTTAATCCCCGGTGAAGCAGAGAGTAACAGTGCCATGTTTTTGATAATGCCACCTGATTATCTTTCACACAGCAACAGTGTCAGACATCTGTGTGACGTCCATTTTGTCAGAAGATCCCTTCCATTTGTCGTTTCCAAATCAAAGACACAGAAAATAGAGGTAAACACATTTACAAAGTAAGAATCCCGAAAGCGCACCACACACACATACAAACATTAAAGGCCTAATTAGTGATCCAAATGTAGACAAATGGGTTGCCCCACCATCAAAAATAAGACATAAGAATTGAGACATGTTTTCATTCTCTAGATGATTGACTAGCTTTTGATACAAAGACTACATACAAACAAACAAAAAACAAAACAAACAAACAAAAACAAAGACACACTAGACAACAGTTAAATATGATTTCTTAATTGTATTTTTTCTATTTTGTGGCTGTTAAAGGTTTGTTTTTACATAGGTAATGTTTGTAAACAGAGTAAAACAAATCTATATTCTGATATACAGGTTAAGAAAGTTTGAAATAGTGTATTTTCTTGATCAATCTCTCAGAGAATAGACCTCTTAAGAAAAAACAAACTAACAATTATGATGAAAATCTATGTATTTTCCTTCCCTGTTTACCAGAAATGTGTATACTAATAGTAATACTAATACTAATAGAATGCACTGGAGCTGGTGAGTTCGGGTGACCTGAGCTGCAACTCTAAGCTAGTTCTGGTTAGTGACTTTTCCTTTCTTTAAACTGCCACTTCGAAATTCTAAATCCCCTGCCTTAGCAGAAAGAGTAGTTGATATTAGAAGACCCTGTTCACGGTAAAGAGCCTGTGTGAACCACAGACAAAGCTAGTTTAATAACCCATTTGTTTTCCCATGTTGAATGAACCGCCCTCCCTTATTTGGGTAGAAGGATTATGACATGTGAGAGGTCTATGTATGTGATTGACATGGTAAAATAAAATCACAGATTGGAGCTTTTAAGACATGGGTTCAAACTTTTGAAAAACCCACATGCTCAAAATACCGTACGAACATAATAATGTATGTATCTCACGACAGAAAATTAAACAGCCCACCATTCTGTTCATAGTGCTGTCAAAAGTCCCCAAAAGGCCACTGTTCTTCTGAATGACAGCGCTATAGTGACAGCAGTGACAGAGGTATTATAGACGAAAATGTCACTGCTCAATGTTAACTCACCATCTGGCGGTTTGACCTCCCTTTGACCTCCAGCATCAACTTAAGCAGCCGACCAAGTCAAATGTGATCTTATAGTCACGTGCGCCACCGTAACAGCATCCCGATTCTTCTATGTTGCACTCCCGAGATTTCAATATATGTCACAGGGATAAAAATCTACCATCGCCTGTCAAAGATCAATCTGTGATCTTTAGGAGAAGTAAAAAAAAATACTTACAAGTATAATGTTTAAGCCATTTGCATTCACGGTAACATAGTCAGCCAGTGCGATATGTTATTTCAGTTCATTTCTGATTTCAAGGAAGGACTCCAACGTACAGCGTGCACTTTCATCCTGTCCTCTAACCACCCTTCTACTGACTAAAAAGACAAGCTTCACGGTGATGAGAATGTTAACCGGAGCTGATGGTCTTTCTCTTCGAGCTCTCGTGGAACTGATGGAGTGTGCGTAGGGCATGTCTGAACCCTTTCACGTTGATGGGAGCCGATCATTAAAGTACCCGACGTCAGTGGAGACACTTCAAAACCTTGTGAACTCATGGCAGGTGTTTGCTGTGCTGGGGGTGTTTGTGGTGAGAGAGAGAAAAAAACGGGTTTCTGTGCTTCTGAAGTGTTTCTGAAGGCTCCCTGGATCTCTGCATTGGGGGGAACTATCTTTAAAGACAGCTGGTGGTGGAGCATCCTCAAAGTGTAGCTCTGAGAGTTAGGCTCCAGCAGTGCAAAGCTCGAGGGAATATCAAGAAGGGGGGGGGAGAGAAAAGAATTCCATCTCATACCTGCAGAAGTCTTGAGTTTAAATCCAACCCTGTGTGTAAATCCTCAAAGTGAGTGGCTGGCCTCTTCGCAATATGGCCACATTTCAGGGGCTTTAAATCTTAGCCAGGTATCCTGAGAGGCTTTAAAGGCCCCGTTTAACTCTAAACCTTCACCCACACACAACCACTAGAACAGAGGTGGAACACAGGAGCCCCATGACAAGTTTCTTGAACAACAATGAAACACACCATAAATAAGCTGGAAAATAACATTTTTGAGAGGAAAAAACAAATCAGAAATTCCTGTCCCATTTGCCCAAGAGTTGGTTCTGATCAAGCAATCTGATTAGCCAACAGCCATTTCATGAGTGCTGATATACAGAATAATAGCACTGGAATTTTTAGCTGTCATCCTGCCTTTGTTTATAATACATTTTTGATGATGATTTATTTTTCTAAATTGTTGCCTTCTTCAACACCTATTGCACGTCAGGCATTCTGGTTGGGGGGGAGGGGTCTCTCATTGAATTGCCCATCTATGATTTCTTCCCTTTTTTCCAATTAAGTTTTTCTTTTTTCTCTGGGAGTTTTTCCTTATCTTCTTTAGGAGTTTAGCCAGGGGGTGTTGTGCCTTTGTGGGCCTGTGAAGCCCATTGAGACATGTATTGTGATTTCGGGCTATACAAATACGTTTGACTTGACTTGACATGACAATTTCATACCTTGGATCTGCATGTAACTCACTATGCTTTTATTTTACTATGCCTAGCAACATGTGAAAGAAAGAACTAGGCTGCATTTGTTGGAGGAGCTGAATTTAAAACATTTACTTGATAAAAACTTTACAGTCAAAGTTGTATAAAAGCAATATCACACTCGAGGTTGTATTTGGCGTCAGCACAGCTGTGATGCTGTCCGGCACCAGCGACCACATCACAGCCGCGCCGACATACGGTATAATGTACTCCCTCTTGTGTGATATTGCTTAATTGCCAATTTGTCCGTTTTCTTCTCAGCTTTGGACAAAGACGTTGGTTATGGTTAGTCCGGTGTTGATGGTGTACCTGAAAGGCCGCTGGGTTCAGTGTGGCTGCACAGGCTTTTGATTAATCCGGCCTTGCAATGGTGACTGAACCTAATGAGGTGGCCTTTTGTGCGTCCTGATGGAGCCACCGAGGAGCCTGGTACTGCCACTCATTACACTGGTAATTACGGGGGCAGTGGTGCCAAATTGCCTTTCCACTGAGGTTCCCCGTCGCCCTCATGACAAGTGACACATCCTGTTGATTAACAAAAAGAAAACTCTCAGCTTCACTTATAGTAACTGACAGAACGGGAGTTGAATGAATACAGAACGAGCTGAAATAGGTTAGTTCACCCAAGCATGCTGTTGAGGGAGCCAGATAATGGTTATGGATAATGGGCACGGAGAGAGGGTGGAGAGATTGTTGCTCAAAACAATAGTGATGTGCAGGAACATCTTAATGCTCTTTGAATTCCGCTCGCGCTTTATTAAGTTGCACGTATTTCCAATCAAAAAGTAACCTTCATGGGGATTTTCGACAGACGTGAGCAAAACGTCTCAGTAATATATTATTCGTAAAGTCGTCAAGTGTGGAATGTGGCTATAAATTAAAAGAGAAGGAGTGCAACATTTTACGATGAACATTATCCATCCTAGTCTCGCCATATTTCATATCCTGAGGGGAAAATGCAGCGTCCTTATCGGCGAGAGGAGTGTTAACCCATGAAATAGAATAGTTTTCTGTCTTCATGTGACTAGCCTGACCACTCCAAAAAAACAACCCTGTTTAACAGGGCCAATGCGGGGCCCTCTCAAAGCCTCTGAGCAGTTTGGCTTTTATGTGTTTGAATGAGGGCAAGAACGGGATGGAGCATCTGCCTCTCAAAAGTAGCAGTATCAACATCTACCCCCAACCCCCACCCCCCAAAAAAAGCAATAACTGACCACTTCAGATCCATTTTCTTCTGAACAAGCCCAATTGCTCTCGAAATAACAGCAGCCCCCCATTTGTTTGGCGGTTATAATAGCAACGGTAAGAATCGGATGACAGGCTCGGGCGCCAGTACAGTCTGCTCGTCTGCCTCTGATCCCTCTAACTTTATCCATCTCTCTCATCCCTAGAGTGTTACAGCCTCTCCGCTGGCCCGTGCTCCCTTTCCCCCCAGCTCAGAGGATACTCTTTCCCCCTCACCGACAGTGATGCTGCCCTGCATTCATCCGCCTTTGACCAGTGACTCATGTTTCTACTGCCTCCTTCCGTGTTGTCTGAGCTGGACGTTGTTGAGCTGAAAGAGAGGAGATGAAGAATAATCCCATGTAGGTTGTGTCTTTATACAGGCATACAATCTTACAGTATATACTGTATGAATACCCTTGGCTAACTTCCCATTTACTTCAAATAGCAGTTCCCATTTTCCAATTTACTTCAACACGGTTCATCTTTATATTATAATACAACGCAGAGGACCCTTAATAATCCCCTCTGCAAGGTTAATTTAATTCATTCCCCAAACTAAGATTACATGGACACTTCGACCTCGACTGTAATCCTAAATGAAAAACCCAAGCGGATGGCCTGTTTCCAGAGTCGAGGAGCATTTGTCTGCCAATCCTGATGACCATGGAAAAAGTATCAGGCACTGATTAATCCAAACTACTAATTTAGCAGCAAAGTGCAATGGTGCAACAAACACCGTAGGCTAAGTATAAACAGAGAGAAGTACAGAGGCATACCTCCCAGGAGCTTTAGCGGCTCCTTCTCCCTCTCTTAAAGGCATAGCATTCAAAGAGACAGTGTGCTGCAGGTGGTCCATTGAAACTGTGACTGTGTGTTTCTGTTGACCATTTTCAGAGACTGACATTTCATTGATGTTTAAGTTTTCTCTCGCCTTGATCGTTTGGTTGGTCCAGCGAGGCTTCAAGCAACATAGCACCACATGGCTTTAGGTGGAATGGGTCTTGAGAGCGAAAAAAATAAATATATAAATCCCCGGGAATCGATTTTCTCTGGAATGTCAGAGAGTTCATCCCACTCCATCTCTTGGCGTTCAGGAACACACAGTAACTATAGAAGACCCCGGTATTGTGCAGTACTGTGCATGTGCAGTTAACTCACGAGGAACAGACAGGGCTATAGTTTCTAAATCTAATCCACAGTTTATGAATGACCGGTTTAGAATTATAATCAATCAGGTAATCCACCGGTATACTCAAACTCAGTAACTCAACATCTGTTTAGTGATAGTTACTTTTAGGTCACTTTGCCTTCAAAATCTATAGATTTTGTTTAAATTGATAATTTAGTCAGATTTATAGACTGTAAATTGAATAGTACTAGTATCATTTACAAGCATGATTTAGCGTTATTTGAGGGTTTGCAGAATGTTAATGTCAGTAGGAAATTGCCTTTTTCCCTTCAATACATGTCTGTGATTATATTATATACAGTATTGCCATATATTTTCAAAAGTAACTAAACTGATAACTATTTTTTTTATCAATTACAATCACCAATGTTTGTTAATCTGATTACTGTAATCTCAGCAACCCTGGAGATGCACAAGCTCCTGCAGAAGTCATTCTCCAAACATTCTCTTCCCTTTTAATTTCCTCCCTACAAAGGTTTAGCATATCACCGACAAAATCGCTGTGGTGGGCAAGGAAAATCGATGTATCTCTGTCAACCATTCCTTGTTTGGCAGTAGCCTAATACGTAAAAAGCTTGTTCCTTGCTTTCTCAGTTCTGTAATCAATACCTTCGCCTGCATTATGGTACATTAGCTTTGTTAAACTATGTTTATTCTTTTAAAGAGAACAAGACTCAACAAGACTCGATGTAGCATATAGCTAAACATCCCTCAAAAGGGTGGAAAGGGTGGGGCGACATTATAATTGTAAGTGTTCAAAATCACATTTGCTTAAACAGAAATTAAGCTGTTAATCATGGATTCACATTATCATCACTTCTTAGCATATTAGCCACATTGACATTCCCTAACAGCTGAGTAAAAGGACTAAAGACACAACCAAAGGTTTCACTCTTGCCCTTTAGAATACAAATAATTTACTCCATTGAACAACAATTAACCCATTTCCCATGGCCTCTGAGTACAGTTTAGTCATTTGAGTATTGAGTATTGTTCCAATCAGACATTTTGCCTGCCTTGTTTTTTCATTGGTGTAACCAGGGTGATATAGGGCATAGCCTACAGTAGGTCTTAAATAAACATGTTAGGATTGAGAGGTAGCTGTACATCTAACATTTTGTGTATAATCTGTGAAATCCCACATCAAAATCTTGCAATATATTTGCATTCCCATATGCAATGTAAAATAGTCCCTTTAGCCTGCTAACATTTAATACAAGTGTCTGGGTTGTTACTATTAAACTGAATCTGAAACTAGCTGGTGTTATGTACAGTAGGTGCACATCAGCCAAATGTATTGTAACAGTCTCAATCTGGTTTTGGCAGTTTTGCCCCTTTTTTGCAAAACACAGAACCATCTGGGAAGCCGTCCCCTGAAACTGTTTGGGATCGGCACTTAAAAACACACACACACAAAAACATAGCCGAGTATCTTTGCCCGTAGCCGTTGGTAGTTTCTCAGATGACACTGATTATCCCAAACCGCTGTGGTTCGGGGACGAGCACATAACTGGAAGCCTGACCAGATGGATTCTCACGTGATCTCGCGAAGCCAGCCGCCGTGCATTGGATTACCAGAACCTATCTCGAACAAGAGATACACATTTCCCCTTCTTGCTTCTAGGGAATGGTCCCTACAGTCCATCCCTGACATGACGCCAGCCTCCTCCACAGCGGTTGACTGGAGTTTGCCCGCTGGCTTTTGGTTATGAGGTTATCATTCATGTCGTTGACACACGAGACAGCATTTCGTATTGGGTCCACACGTCTCTCTGGGTGGTGGGTCTCCAGGCAACCCACAGTAGAGTTTTCAGTCTCCCCAGGTAGGTACCCAAAGGGTTGAGATGAAAATAGGAGAGGAAGACATCTGGAAACAGGCCCCCTGGTCTAGACAGGTATTCGCCTATAGAGAACATCTTGATGTAATTCATAGCCAATTTGGTCTTGGCTATACATATTAATGTCTCAGCCTCCTTGTGCTTCTCCCTCACGTCTTGATCCTCATTTTGTGCATGTGCTATTTCTGCAAGAGAGGTGGGCAAGACACTGACCTCACATCATTTCCCTGTAGTCATCAGGCGTGGAGTACCGGATTCTCCGGCACAGAGGCAACCCCTTCCTGTAACGGACCGTAAAGTGGAACGGTTGGAGTGGCAGGGCCCGACAGGTGAGATGGGAGGAGGTCTTGGGACAGTTGAAAACCCACGTGAGGGCAGAGTGATCGGTATAGACATCAAACTCTGTTCTCTTCAGGTAGAGACACAATACTGCCAAACATTCCCTCTCAGACATGGTATAGTTCATCTCTGCCTCGTTTAACACCCTGGAGGTTTATGCAATGACTCGTTCATCCTTGTGTGTCCTCGTGGGTAAGCATGGCACCCCCCCTAGGTCTATGTCACTGGCATCGGTGTGGACCTGGAATGGCAAAGACCACTCAGGATGTGCTAACACTGGTGGACTGGTCAGAGCCTCTTTCAGTCGTTATAGTCTCCTGTCACTCCTCAGTCCACTTCCACTGAACACCCGTCTTCTTCAGGCTGATAAGAGGGACTGCAATGCTTGGTCCCCGCTAAAAACAAGAACAAATACACACACACACACAGTCTATCCCTGT
>OMKL01047882.1:0-16010 GCA_900302295.1 Parasudis fraserbrunneri
TGAGCACACGACCGGGGATGCCATCAGGGCCAGCTGCCTTGCGTGCATTAGTCCTGCTCAGTACGGTACACACCTCGTTGGGGGAGAGGGTGAGGGGTTGAAGGTCAACAGGGAGAGCAGCCTTGATGGGCGTCTCCTCCTGGTTGTCTCTGTCAAACCGTGCATAGAAGCTGTTGAGCTCCCCTGGGAGGGAGGAGTCGGTGGTGGGGGGGGGGTTGCTGGTGGGTTTGTAATCCGTAATGGCCTGGATGCCCTGCCACATGCGTCGGGGGTCAGAGTTGTTAAAGTGATCCTCCACCCTTAGCTTGTGGCTGTGCTTGGCCCGTCTGATGCCCTTATTCAGATTAGCCCTGGATGAACAGTAGGCCTGCCTGTCACCAGATCTAAAGGCGGTGTCACATGCCTTTAGCAGTTGGCGTACCTCTCTGTTCATCCACGGCTTCACGGCTTAAATGTCTTGTACTTGAGGTGAATCACTGAATTTATCAATTAAAATGTGTTCCACTTTAGTGTTGAAACAGTTGAATTAATATTTCTGCAAAAAGATAGTGTAACTACTGCACACCACTACAATATTGATTGAGAATCACATATGAGACCAAGATTACATGCTAGATAGTAATAACAGTAAATTGCAATAGTAAAAAGCATTTTTTTTTTTTACTTTTGGCTGGTAAAAAAAAATCTACCTGGTCAGATGTTTCTGGTTTTGATTGTTCAGGTCCACCCAGGTCCCTTGGCCAGGACAGGTCAACCATCCATGAGTTTTCATATTCATTGTCTTTCTCAAATCGGCATGCAGATCACTAGCACTACTGATCATGACTGACTGATGTTTCTGTCTTGGGTTGCTCGGGTCCATGGAGAGCGGATCCATTGGTGGTGAGTATTGTCATTGGTTTTGTCACTCAATGTAGCACATTACATTGCGTTCTCCTTGTAACTGTATTAGGTAACTCAGCCTACACCATAGTTCAGGTTTTCATCTTGCCACCATGGCACTGCACACCACACACAGGACATTTATGTCATTGTGCCGTGATTGAGTCGAGGATCATCTCCTGTTAATGTTGTTCTTACATTATCTTACATAAGGTTTTGTCAAATACAGGGTTAAGGTTGCCCTGTTAAATCAAGTGTTAAGTAACTAATTGAATCTTCTGGGATTGCAAGAGAGTGCTCTTCTGCAGGCTGAAATGCCTTGCTGTTATCAGAGAAACAGGATTATGGTGATAATTGAAGTTTCTCTTTATTTCTCTTTATTGCCAGAGTTCCAGAAAATCGTTATTACGAAGCTAGTGACTATATGATTAAAAAAAAAAGCTGCAGAAGAGTGAACCAACTCACTCCACAAGTCAGATCAACAGGATAGAGTCCTTGGAAGAGTTCCAGAGGAAGGATTCTCTCCTTCACAGCCACAATTTTGATACTTTGGTAAGATGTTTTCAGTTACTAATGAAATGCCAACTGAGCCAATTGTTTTCCTATGGAGACTGCAGTGATGCCGAAGCTAAGGCAGCGCTGCTGTGGTTTGCTCAAAGTTGAAATTAACTTTAACCCTGATGTCAAATCAGATTACAGATTTGTACGATATACAAAGAGCTGAAAGATGTAGTAGTCAATATTGTGTGTTTCAGAGTTACTGTAGTTGTACAGGACAACGTGGGAATGTTATCACCATTTCGGAGGAGGTGGGTGTATTGCTTGGAGTCATGTCAGGTGTCAGACAGGCTACCAGGCAGTTTCCTATTCTGTGATTCACAGCAAAACCAATGTAGCTACACCTCTTTTCAATAGTGACAACGTATCAGCAAGCTTCCCCACACCTTGCCCTGCACCTTCATCTAGCTGTGAGCATAGCTCAGACTGCTCATAATGTCTTTACAGTTTAAGGCTGCAGTCTTAATTTAAAAAAGAAAAAGAAAAAAGAAGCTTTTATTTATAGGTTTGTCAGCTGGCAAGAGTGGGGGGGAAACGTTGAGGACTGCACACACAAAGTGCTGGACAGTTATTTATTTACGCATTTACTCGTAATATTTCACGACACACTGATCTTTAGACATTGGAGCAGAACAGTTGATCATGGTAGGCTAGCTCTGCTTTGGTTGTTTTGTGTCAACAATTTGTTTTCATTTTGAGGTTGAGAGAGAATTCAGTCAAAGATTTGAAGTAGGCCTAGCCATCAACTCTCTCAGTATGCCTACTGACTTCCTATGTGTGTATATAGCACAAAGGATAATTCATAATTGCATATCTTGTATGTGGATTAGGCTCTACGCCAACCAACCGATGACCCTCTTTAACATGAAGGGGAAAGGGAAGAAAGAGAAGATGGGGCTTCAGGAAAAGGTAAGCTTAACGTCAGTCTTTTTTTAAACAAGCAAATAGTGAACATGGTGGCCCCCACCAGTGATGTAGTTCCACCATTGGGTCAGTCAGTGATCGCTGAGTGTACCTGAAATATGAGTGAAATTATATCTTGAAATGTAGAAACTGTAATTGTCCTGTTTTTACTCAATACAGTACAAAATATAATTTGTCCAGCATCCATTGCACTGGACGCTCAGATTTGTCATTTGGGGCCCTTCAGGAACGATAGTAAAGTAGTAGAGTAAAGCCTTGTATTGTTGGTGAGCCTGTGGTCAGCTGCTGTTAATAAAACTTACATTGAGAGCTGGTCATACTGCAGTAAAAAACTGATGTTTAAATTGGGTGATTTGCAAACTTTTCTAATCACTGAAAAGTTTAGGCTATGTGATGCCAGTTCAAAGTTTGCCAGCAGTAAATCAACATTAATGACCTGCAGACCTGTTGTCAGAGCTGAGACAGCTGAATGGCCTAAAGGATGAGCCTCTTGACAATCTACTACCGTAAGCCATTGATGATAGTTATGAGATAGCCAACGTTTATTATAAGACTTACATTAACAGGATTCAAAAAGCTAGCAATAACGTTATCAACAGGGAACTATCTTCTAACAATATTAGTAACATAATGTTGCTGCACTGTGTCCGTGTGTGTTTGTCTGTGCTTCGATCCATCGAGCTAAGTTAGAGATAACGTTAGAGATAGTGGATTTGACACTTTGCTCGTAAATCACAAGAGCAGACTGTGCAATGCGAGTAAGCTCCCACAGTAAGCATAAAGTTTACTTAAATTGTCCTTTCACGCACACTTGAAAACGAAGTACCCGGTATTATAAACTTTGAATCATAAAGTCCTTGTAGCACTGTTTTTGAGAGTGAATCAATGCGGGCAGGGGAGCGCTCATCCGCGCTCTGTTTGGCAGAAGACAACGTGTGAGTGAGAGAGACAAAGAACAAGGGAGAGAGAGAGAAAGAGAGGGTGAGAGAGAAAGATAGTGTGTCCAGTGATGATGACCTTGCACAAGCAACGTTTTTAATTTTATTGTGTTTGATCGCTTAGATTGGATATTTAACTTTTAACTGAGTCTGTCAGCAAACACAGCTGGCTCCCAACATTGTATTGGAAATTTGGTTAACAAGCACACAGTCTTACGTAGGGCTGGCCCAAACTATTTGAATATTTCAGCTTTGCTATTTCGGAAGACCATACTCCTATTTTCTTCAATAGGCCTAATTCATTGCCTAATACATTTGTCTTTAGTCAGCTTTTTCTCAATTTCAATTGAATTTCAGTCTTTCTTTGAGTATCAGAGTATGATCATAGATGATGTCTATATCGGAGTCAATGTATACTTTGGGATGATTAAAATATATTTTGGGAAGTTAGTTTCGAGCCCTGAAACGGAATGTTGTTTAATATTAGGTAATATTAATATTAGATTATAATATAGTGGCATCTGTATTTTTTTTTATTTTACATGTTTTTTTGTTGTTGTTTTGTTCTTATTGTAGCTGAAATGGGATCCGTCAGCTGGAGATAAAGTACAGAGAAGTACAAAAGAAGTACAGCTTGCTGTGGGCCTTGGCAGTAGCCACACTATATAATGTACTACATAATGACCTTTACTAGACTGTTTGACGGTATTCCGTGTGCAAAATATACGACACAGGCATCTTTATTTTTGAGATATCGTGTGTGTTTTTGTCCATATTCAATAAATGTTACAGATAGTACCTAATTGTAATGTTGGCTAAAACTTGCTCCACAGCTTGCATACGTTCCATGGGTCTGACGTGTCAGGCTAGCTAAAACTCAGTGTCGTTAAAATCCCTCTTCAAGCAAACATTCTAGTTCGAAATGCAGAACTTGTAAGGATCATTTTTCCAGGCGTACGAAAATTCAATGCACGAATTTGAATGGCTTGTATTAGACTAATACAGTAATTTTATATAACATAAACGGCACAGTGACTTCCGAAAGGGTGATTACCTATACCTCGCAACTTTCAAGTTTTGTAGTGTTTTTCCACACCGTTTCAACATGAATGGCAGTGAATGATGTTTCAAAATATAGGCTGCGATCTACTAAAGTATACACTTATGTACACACATTTTTAAGAGGTTAATAAATACATTTTGAGAGTGGTTAGTATTGCTGTGAATGGTTGAAAAGCTATCTGTACATACTGATGATGATCAATTGACGTCGATGCATTTTGTTATGGAGGGTATCACTTCTACATAGTAACTAACTGTTGTCCCCCGCTACCTAATTTGATCAGGCTAGACTTCCAGGTAACTTCTGCTTACTGCATTTAAAAGGTTGCCTATAGAGAAGAGCAATTGGTATTATTAATGAATTTCGGGAGGAGGCCTGCACCGATGACGCACACACAACTCCCTGCCTCTGGTCTAGGTTACCTCCCCCTACTTGTCTCCCTGTTCATTACAGGCACACACCTATGCAATAATCCCTCCCGCTATGCAGTAGTCTCGAGCCTATACATCAGTTAGATCCCTCACAGCCACTCCCCAATGCAGCACTACCTTAGCACCTTTCACCTTTTCTCTTTAAAGCCATAACTTTGGGAGTTCCTACCCCTCTCCAAAGATGTTTTCTGGGAACCCGAAGGTACGTTCATTCCTACATCATGAAGTCATCCACATTCCATTTATCATGTTTATTCTTACCCACGGTTATCTGTCATTGCAGTGATTACCATTAACTTGTCTATGTTCCATTTTGCATACATATTCTTACAGCAAATTCATCTTGACATTACCAGAGACTCCTTGATCATCGGGTTCTCGCAAACGTCATTGGTGCAGGCCGAACTAGTGAAGGAGCAGTGGAGAGAAGCCAGATCCAGTGAAATCCCCGTATGTTGTCGCAAGACGTCGCTGAGTCTTCCAACTTTTTCCACTTTTCTCCCCCCTCACAAGAGCAAATGTAGCATCACATGTAGAGCATCAGTGATTTTTTTAAATTAAATTTGAACAAATAGGCAATCCCCATTTTGCTAAAAATGAACAAAATGAGCAGGAGAGAGTTGGTCATTAATAGTGGGATCCAACGTAACTGTCACTTAGTGGAAAGAGAGATGGGGATCAGTAATCTCATTACAGAATAAATCAGAGCATCTAGGTGGTGGTACATGAGAACAGTACCTTTCTGGCTTAAATGGCATCCTACTGTGACACTCTATGTCACCTCTATGGCTAAAACAAACACTGTATACACCTATGAACACAAATTTAGTTAAAGTCAGGAACAATCTCCAGTAATGGAGAGAAGTCAAAAATACAGTATGGCCCTTTAAACAACCAGTACAATGATGTTAATCCAGTCATTACATTGTGGAATGTAAATGGCAGGAGTGTCATTTTTTCAGCTTCAGATGTATAATTTGTTATAACTGTTTTAGTGCACCCTCTCTGAGCACAGCGAACTCTCAGTATGTTGAGGGGGCAGTTCATTGAAAGATGTCAGTATCATAATACATGAAGCTTTCAAATGTAAACAAATTCATGGGACCAGTGAGATCGGTTGCTATGGGGGATTAACATTGACTAACCTGTGCTAGCAAGTGACAAACACATTGTCACAGTTGCTGTGGATGTTTTGAACCACTAAAATGAACTAAACTGTAGCAAACTAGTTTCATTACTTGTTTGTGGACTAGCTAGCTGATATCCTTTACAACTACTGACAACTGATGGACTGACTGATGGGCAAATCAGGGTAACCAGAGTAACTCTTCAGGGAAGCAGATTGAATATCTGAAATGGGTTGATTCTCTTGATATCCTGGGGGATAGTGATCAAAGGGCAGTTCTAACATTTTGGGTAATTTTACATCAACATACCTTCTGTTAAAAAACTGCAACAAGATTGATCAAAAAGATTTTCATTATACTGGATCTTTAAGATAATTGGCAAAAACACAATCTGGTGCATGTGTCAACACTTTTTCAAAAGAAGATAAGCATTTCTTTCCCTCCTATGCAAAAAAAAATCCCCACATCCTCAACATACATATTTAAAGGAGACATATTATAGAAAATTGGTTTTGCCTTGTCTTTGTATGGATTTAGCAGTCTGACATGTCATTTAGGTGCTGGGGGAAAATTACATATATACTACTTGCTCTTTGGCCAGGGTTTGAAGTCTTCAGATTAACAAGCTTAAACAAGCTGTTCAGAATTGCTTATCCCTCGATGATGTCACCGTGGGAAGAATGAGCTGTTTATGGGTTAGCCAGGCAGGGAAGGAAATACAAAGAAATTGGTGTGTGCTACACCCACCAGTAACCATGTGTTCAAGGGAAGAAAGAGGTGCTTGAAAATAAATAATTTTAATTAGATGTAGACTATAATTTCAATTTCTTTTGAAAATGGCAAAATCCCCATAAACTGAAACTGCTCTGTTTCCACTTCCTGATTTTCCCTAATGCAGTACATATTAGAAACAATGTTTGGTGGATTTTTTCTTTTCTATTTTCCTTTCAAAATCCAAAAATGAAAAATGTAAATACAAGGCATGTTTTGTTTTCCTGGTTAGAAATGGCAAATTTAATAATTACCTTAAATTTCTTTTTCTACTTTGTAATTAAAAAAAAAAAAAATAATAAGAAAACAAAAAGGATGTTTTTTTTTCATGTTCTGAAACTAGAAGTTTAAGGTCTAGGCATCTCATGTAACACATCCAATGCAACGGGTGGTTAAAGGGTTAAACAAATTGCAATACCAAGAGGGGCAATTTTGCGTAGAGGTCACTGTTTGACAGCATTACAAATTCTACTTTTAATAAGTTGTTCAGAATGATTGTCATTCAGGCTTACATAAAATAAGCCTGGCAATATCCATGCTGGCAAATATTTGTCATTAAAAGAATCCAGGGTGTCTATTGCAAAGAGTAGGGGGCTCCCCGACATTCCTGACCAAAGTCCCAAACAGGTCTCTGACATCAAGGCCACCTAATCATCCCTCCCTTAATTGGCTGATATCATCAATCCTCATCCGCCGAGCCTTTCAGCCACTGTGTGTGTGCTGTGTTCCTGGTGCCAGTGTATGGCAGCCGTTGAGCCTGCATAGCCTAAGGTTGGGTGGTGCATTGTAAAGCACTTTAAGTGTCTAGAAAAGCGCTATATAAATGCAATGATTTATTCATTCATTCAACTAGGACAGCTACCACAGCTTTTGCCCAGTACACCTGTATTGCTGTTTGTTTTATCAGCTGACAATTACATGCTTGCTGCTGCTAGCTTACAGATTACACTCCATTTAAGGGACCTCGCCCTTACGCATTAGGCGGTGCACCAGTGCACGCAAATGACACGCTGTCAGTCTTTTGTTCACTCCAAACAAACTGCTGCTGCTGGTGATGTAACATGTATCACTCCCTGTGTGCCTGATGATTTTCCTGGGAATGTCCTGCCAAAAGCTTTCATGAACCAGGTATAGGTAGAATCACTATTGTGTTATATCGATTGGTGATAGTGTGTGGCAAAATAGACATTTATATGAAAATGTTTGCGATAATTACTTTAATTAACCAATTAGCTGGCCGTTTTGCAGCCAGGAAGGAACATGGCCTACCTAATCTACTGACCAGTTTGTAAAAGTATTTTACTTTTGGGTGTGGGTTAGCCAGGCAGGGAAGGGAATAATTAATTTTTAAAAAGTTACACCCACCAAAAACAGCCTGTTCAATACAAGTGAAGAAAGAGGTGCTGCAAAATAAATAATTAAAATTGTATTTCTACTATATTTTTTTGAGGGAGATGGGAGGAGTTCCACAGATTCAAGTTATCATAAAATTGCCAATACAAAATGTGAGACTTTTAAACACACAACCCCACCTGCATCAATAATGAAACTGTTGAGATGGAGTGCTTCAAATATCTCTGACTCACCCTGGACAATAAACTTTGTACAAATAGCTTTGAACAACACACCACTGACATCCGCAAACATTGCCAACAAATATTCTCTGCCATCTGTAAACTCAAAGCACCTTCTGTTGTTGCTCTACAAAAGTATAATTCAACCCATTCTCCTCTACTGTTCCCTGTTTCTTCACCATGCTAACTGCCTCCAATAGGAACAAACTCATATGTATTACACACAATGCCTCCAAAATTATTGGCCTCCCCACCCCCAACCTCTCAGACCTCAACAGCAAAGCCATTCCATGCAGAGCACACACCATAGCACATGACCGTAGGCACCCCCTCAACCCATTCTTCACACTGCTTCCATCTGGTCGCAGACACAGATCCCTGGCCTGGAAACAGGCACATTATGGCAGGAGTTTTGTCCCCTCTGCCATAGCATCACTGAACAAAATACCCCAGTAACTGTTGTGTGTATATGTGCTGCTGGTTTTCCCTTCTGTATCTTGTATGGATTTATTTATATAGGTATGCTGATAAATGTGTATATATAGATATATGTATATAGGTTTATCTGTATAAATGTGGACGTATCCTGTATGGATGTTTTTCATGTAGATATGTTGTGGATGTGTGCATTTATGTGAAGCACTATACAGACTGTAGCAACAAATGTCCCTTAACAGTCATGGTCTAAAACCATAGTTCCCATGTTAAAATATGAACGTTAAAACAATGATTAAATGTTCCATTAGACGCCCTTTAAGCATTCTCTAAGATGAAGCTGAAAATATGATTCCTCCACTTTTAGGAGTAAATTAATGTCATGTGTTTTTGCCAATTATCTTAACCATCAGAATCTTTGTATTTTCAACTTGTATATGTTACCTTGTAGTACTCTACCATATAGTACACTTTAGCACCATGTGATACCTTGTAGTACACTACCATATAGTACACTCTAGCACCATGTCATACTGTACTACTCTATAGTACCACATCATACACTTAAGCACAAGGCACCATGGTTAGGGTTATAGAGATGAAAACCACGATCGGCCCGGGCCTATCATCTTTTTCTTGGAATAACTTTTTTTCTGAATCAACTAGCTTTCAAATTCCCTATACATGTTTTGGGGGCGGCCTTTCCAACGGTACCACGCTCGACTTCCTACGACAATTCTTTTTTTGTAAGTCCTGGTGGAAAACCACCGCAGTGGTGGTCACCAACATGCCAAAAGGGAGATGGATTTCTATATTCTCCTAATTTGAATATTCAAAAGTCAGATTTGGCATCTGATTAAGTGCTGCCTCAATACATGTTCATACCGGTGTATAATTGATAAATGAACAATAGGAGGATGTGAACACACTTTTTATTGTTTAAAAACATTTGTGTAAAAATAGGGTGAACAGTTATATACACGTGTGTATGTATATATATATATATATATATATATATACACACACATACATACACACACACACACACACACATACATACAGTGCAGTCTGTAAGTCTGATTTCAGTGACTTTTTCATGTCCAACTTGATTATGTAAGTCAACAGAGAAATCGGACAGGAAAAGGTCACTGACATGGAACCCATCTGTACTTTCACCCAGTGACTGATTTATATTTTCCTCAACTACATCACAATACTCAAAGTATGGGATGTGGAGAGTCCACTGTACACCTAAAATACCATTACTTCCCATACAAATGCACTGAGGGGCATTGGTCTCTGCTTTGTGTGGAGTAAAGGCAAAATAATTTCACAAATGACTTTACGATTTTAAGTTTATGTTAATTCATCCAATTATTTTTGGTCAACTGAAACGGGGAGAATGTGTATAATGAGGGTTACAATTCCTACTTCACCCAATATGGATGTAAAGAAAGTCTGCACTGTAACCTTAGTCATTTTTCCATTTAAAATCCAATATGCTAGAGTACAGAGCCAAAACCACAAACAATGTTCACTGGACTCAAGACTCAGCCATGCCAGGATCCTCTTAATTAACTCCTGCGTGCGCATCTACTTTTTGATGAATTAGAAAAGAGCCATTTTAACCAATTGGCCTAGAAACGGTCATATTTACTGTAACATACTGAATATAAACAGACAGGGCTTTGCGCCTCAAAGTTCTGGAATATCATTAAAATCCATAAAGCCTAGATGAAAGGTCAAAATGGTTTTAGGATGTGATCAGATATGATGCTTTTCTGGGTGCGTTTTTCTCTCTCTGGTTTTGATGTTTTGGCTGTGGCAGGCATAAGTCTCCTCCAAACCGCACCTCACAACTTTGAGGCAGTGTGTTTTGGGGGCGGTAAAGTTGAAAATATGTCATGTTTAGCCACACCATACTGCATGTCAATGTCACACTTTGGTCAACTGACCAAATCGGAGGTCAAAAACAGAATTCAAAGTGGAGAAGCTAATTTTAACAGTGTCAGACCACCTGTGTTTATCCAATCAGTTTAATAGCTAACTTGATACAGGGAAAGAAAGAAAAAAATGACTCGGAAGATAGTCAGCAGCCTCACAGATTACCGGTGATATATATTTATATAAGAGTTTTGAAATACAAATATGGGATTTTTAAAGAACCAGTATAATGATGTTATTTCAGTCAGAAAAAGCTTAATGTGGAATGTCATTGTCAGGAGTGTCCTTTTTTCAGCTTCAGATGCATCATTTGATTTGTTGCAACCGTTTTACTGCACCCTCTCTGAGCACAGCCAACTCTCAGTATGTTAAGGGGGTGTGGCCCTCATATCAAGTTAGTATTAAGTAGTACGCTTTCAAATGTAAACAAATTCATGGGATGAGCGTGATTGGCTGCTTTGGGAGATTAACATTGGCTAACCTGTGCTAGCAGGTGATAAAATAAATTGTTACGATTGCCGTGGATGTCTTTGAAACACTAAAATTAACTAAATTGTAGCAAACTAGATTCATTGCTTGTGGACTAGCTAGCTGATATACTTTACTGACAACTGACAAGACTGACTGACAAATCAGGGTAGATCATGCAATCTTTTACAGGAACTAGACTGGCTATCTGAAATGATTAGATTATGACGACAACCATTAGGATAGTTTCTTATGGGGATTTACTGTAGTTATATTTGCACAATATTCACAGCGGTAACATTTTGGGTAACTTGACATGACATGTGTTCTGTTAAACAATGCAATGAGATTGAAAAACACAACATTCATTGTACTGGTTCTTTAAGTATTCAAAGTCAATCCTCATACCAGAAGGGAAGGGCCAAAATGGGAGGGTTAAGACAACAGCATTCTTAAAACGAATGCAGACTTGCCTGAAATAGAAACACAGTTGCATACTTTGCCGCCAATATACTCTGTGTAGCACTGCACCCGTCATAGCCTTGGTGACCACACATAGCCATATACAGCATGTACAGGTGCAAACTGTGGTGATCGAAGCCAATGCAGAGCTTCTTAATGTCTGCAAATGTCTCATTTTGTTCTTAGAAACCTGCCAATGTGCGTTTCCACAACAAGTATACGGTCATCTTTAGGTTGTATCTGAATCACTTAAAACTGGTTGCTTTTATTTCAGCATTATTTCAGCTCTTGATGGTCAGTCTCTAAAGATTTAAGTAAAAAAAAAAAAAAATGTAGACCGCAGAAATCTTCAGTAAGTGCAAAAGGTCAAAAGCAAGTGTTTTGCTCAAGCCTACTTCAACCCAATTACAATGTGACTGTATTACCCACCATAGTGGTTCACAATAGATTGGTTTAAAAAAATAAAGCCTGTTTGATAATTAGATATACCCATACAGTACCAAAGACAGACAACACCGCTGCTCTTCTTGGGTGCCCGTCCTTCGCCATTTGGTTGTCATGACTATTGATAAGACTTGAAAGCCGTTTCTCCTCCACTCATCAGTACCAGCTATTCTAGGCGTGATCTGCAATAGAGAAATCTTACAATTTTAAACAGTTATCCATTGACAATCAACATGCCTGTAAACAGCATTGCCAACAAACATCTAGTGTTCCTACACATTTTGTTTGAATACAAATCAAACCTCTAATTCCCCTGTAGATAGGAGTTTGTCTTGACTGGCCCAATTTGAAAGAGAAAGCATTGTCAAGTGTACCTTAACTTATCTCTTTAGACTTACTGAGTTCTGTCAAATTTGTATTTTTACCAGTGGAGTGAGGATGTGCCTACACATCATCCAAGACCTAGAATGTACCCGTTTGATGACCAAACCCACCTCAGCCAAGGATGCTGCAGGATGACGAAAGCTTTGTAGTAGCAGCTCAACAATCCTAAGTGAGGGTCATTTGTGTCCAAAATGTAGTTTTAACCTGATTAACAAGAAAGAGGTGTTAGATTGAAATACAACAAATCAGGTCAGCAAAATGGCACACATGGGCATGCAGTTAAATGTCATACTAACCTACAGCATCAAGTAATGATCAAAAGTTAGTTTTAAGAATATAAGGACAAAAAATAAGTTTCTTCCAAATTAACGTTTACAGTAAAGACACTGAAACTATAAATTACAGTGCAAAAATGTGATACATTTGACACGCAAAGCAAAAAATGTGAGATCAGTCTACACCATACGATGAAGACAACTTTGCAATCACTGGGAGAAAAAAAAACAGTTTACGGTGAGTTTCAGAAATGAGGGGTCAACACTTGGGTAAAATATTTTGCTTTTACACTAAGGCTATATGAGCAAATGTTCGACGCTGTAATATTCCAAAGCTCAATGTCGTTTTTAGAGGCTCTTGTCCTGTGTCATTTATGAGAACAAGCCCAAAAAGACAGGATGTGCTACTGGACGATCTCATGCACTTCTTTAGGAATTGAGCAGCTAAGGCCTGAGGATAAGTGACAGCGTTGACTGGTTGGGCAAAGTTCAAAGAGGTAGGTAGGAGATATAAGATGGGACATCAAAATGAGAACTGTTGAGGGATGCGAACAGGAGAGCAAAAATTTTTACCTCACATTACTGGCCTATCTCCAATTATGTACTAGCCAGAGACCAGAGGGTTCACGTGTCAGTAGGCCCAACACTTCATTCTCCAAGGACTTTGATGATTTCCAAAGCGATAGCAGCCAGAGCTCTTGGGCGTAATGGATCATTATGACAGAACCAGCAACAGCAGCACCAAGAGGACATTTCATTTTCCAGCCTGTCTCAACACATCCCTGCAGCCCACCCTCACTTCGTATTCTAACCTTAGCAGACCAGTCGTCTTGGAAAACCATTTAACAGCCTTCAATTAATCAACCAACCCGTGAGATACAATCTTGTGTAATAGACTATACCCAGCCACCCAATAAAGACCCCAAAAGCCGCCTTTCCTTTGCTAAATCCAAGACTAGTGTCTGCCACCCCCACTCTATATCCTGATTAGATTCATACTGTAGAAGCACCACATTTCAGCTGGCTTCATTCTAGAGGCACAAGAAATAAGAACATTTTTCCATCTGGTACTTTTAATAGGGCTTCATGAAGCCAGAATAAACAAAAATAATAGAAATAAATGTTGGTACACAAAACAGAGCACATTTCTTGGGAGTAACAATTTAAGATGGTGGCCCTAAAATATCAGTCTATATGTTGCCAATTGCAATCCACACGATGTATAAGCATTTAAAAAATACTTTTGTTTTTAAAAAGGGGCTAGAAATCACTGTTTTATTAGTCAACTGCACAATGAAAAACCAACACAATTCTAATGAGCTATGCTATTGAGAGCTATGCTGTTAGTTGTTTATGGAAGCACTGTTATCAGTGAGTTATCCTTTTTGCCTGGTAAATATCTCTAGGAAAACAATTTAATCACTTTAGTTGACAGAACCACCCTCCTCCCCTTTACTAGTGTAGCACCATAGATAAGACAATCCATGGCCAAACCCTTGTAACTAATTTTTTTTTAAAGAAGTCGATGCATTGAGGGATTTATAAAGCATCCACTGATTCCATTTTTAAATAACATAATCACTCTTAACATTAAGCTTCAGGACCACTGTATTTCAAAAACAATGTTGCCACAAATAAGGGAAAGCTATTAGTGGTTGAAATACTTATAATATACTTAGTTAGGTTTTAAATGTTTTTTCTCTTCTTTCTAGCCCCTTTAACAAGTCATAGCCAATTCATTAATTATATAGTGGGTGTTTACAAATCTTAAGCTATCAAGCAAGGAAGTCTCCTGGATATCAGCATTCCATCCTTATTGGACTCAAGGAATGCATCACAGAGCTGAAGGGGCTTTGGCATAGACCTTGAGGGCGTATCACAGCTCGTCAAGCTTCAGTAGCAGGTTTTGTAGCTTTCATTGGTTAGAGAGATCAGGAATTGACTCTGGTTAAAAGCAAAGCTTTTAAAAACCATTTCCTTACGGATATTTTGCGGCTTAGATTGGTCATCATGAGAAACTGAATTTGACGAAGCTATCAGGCTGTGTTGAACATTCAGAGATCTCACCAAGCGATTCAGCCCAACAGATTTCATCGCAAATAAAGCCATTCTTCTCTTTTTGAAATCAACTGTGGATCCTCTCCCAGTGTACAGTCACATAAAAAAGGGAAATATCATGAAGGAAAAAAGGGTATTAGGAGGATCCTTACTGCGCATCAAGGCTTACACCATTTTAAGCATATGCCAAAGAATTCTTTACTACCATCTCTTGTGGAGAGAGGATACTGAAAAACACTTAAACATTTTAACAAAGATTAAAAATGTACTGCAATGTCTGTACAGCCATGTAACACAAACAGAACCCCCCTCCAGAAAAAAGTCAAAAAAAGTCAAAAAAAGAAAAAAGGTCTTCGAACATCTTTTAAAAAACAGCCAGGGGAAGTGATGATCTTGCAATCAGGAAGTTTTGTGTTTTTACTCGTGTGCTGAGGACAAGAAGTAGGCACAAGTGTAAAGACACTGAAGCAGCATTCGGACATTTCACACAGAACACTCAAAAGCTTGTATCCTACATGTTATTCATCAACAGCTCTCTATAAAAAGGTTCTCTCATTTCAACGGGGTGGCATCGAGTCGAGGGACAAAACAACAAGGCTTTTCACTTGAAAAGGAGGTCTTTAGAGCTTTTTTTGGTCTCAATTTTTGTGACTGCTTGAAAAAGTCTGATTTCGCTTCATGATCTAATGGGTTGCTGGAGTCTTTAAGCGGATATTGAGAACTTAAAAACATATTCATCCAAGAGGGCGATGGGTTTTGGATTTTGAGCAAGTCTTACAGGGCCACAGTGAGGACTTTCCATTTCAACTTGGCTCTAATAATGCTGAGGAAACTAGATAAGAACCTATTTAAGCTCTACCAAGGTGATACTCACGGTAAGATTCATAGCTGTCTCTGTAGGAGCCCCCAGAGCGTTCCCCATATTGACTCCTGAAACATAGAATGATAACTTATGTAAATGTATTGCCTCAAGGTTTATTTTACTGTTTTGCATTAAAGGTGAACTATGCAGCTTTGGGAGAGAAATTTGAAACTCAGAAGTGAAAGAATTCTATGGTATATTTTGATAAAAAAACGAATTGTCCCCAGAGGAAAATCGGGTCTCTAGAACACCATTAGAAGCTATGCTAGAAAGCTATCTGAGAAGACAATATTTCAACTATGGTTGTTTACAATGGCAGGGCAAACAATTAAGTTTACAAATAATAAATATATATATATATATATATATATATATATATATATATATATATATATATATATCAGACAGAA
>OMKL01047912.1:0-10732 GCA_900302295.1 Parasudis fraserbrunneri
GGGGGGGGTCGCCGACTGTCTGCAAGATATCACTTCTTAACAACCCGCTTCACGGGGGAGGGGGAGGTGGCTTTAAAACATAATAAAACAATTAAAATCAAGAGAACGCAAGTCTTACTACGAAGAGAGGAAAGGAAAAAAAAGAGAGAACAAGTTCTAGTCAAAACAAAAACTTCTTTTCACAGTCCCGTTATCTCGTTCTGTTATCAGCACAGCAAACCCCCTTTTCATCGACTAGGATGCAGCTACTTTTTCTACGAAGCAAAAAAAAAAAAAAGAAAAAAGAAAAAAAACGAATAAATAATGCGTACAATTAAACAACATCAAGGAGGAGAACTGACCTTTTTCTATCAATCTTGTTTAACTGTGAACATTTTTGGGGACACCGGCGATGAACAGCGATTGGTTTAGAGCCTACAGTGCCCTCTGCTTCCTGTGGCCCTCTAAAACAGCCAATCAGAACACAAGAGTGCCCTCTGCTTCCCGTAGCCTTCTAAAACAGCCTATCAGAACACAGTGTCGGAGTTTTCTCTAGTGCTTTTTCAGACAACCAATGCTGTGCGTTTTAAACAGTGCCATCCAGAGTCTGTGCCAAGGTGCTTGAGTTAGCCTGTTTGAGCAGCGAGTCGCCTTCCATCTCCTGCTTGCCACACCTAGAAAAAAATTTAATAACGAATTAGTGTCTCCGTGTGCAATCAATCAATCAATCAATCAATCAATCAATCATAGGGCTGGGTGGTATGACCTGAAATCCATATCATGGTATATTATCGCATATACCTCAGTAACGATAAATACAAACATTTTAATGCACAAATACCACATTCTCCATCATGTTGAAACAGCCTTTGCCCTGGAGGAGCGCATTTACCAAACACACCGATATGGGCAAAATTAGGTCGGTTAGAGATTAATAATGTTGGCATAGGTACATTTTCAGTTTATCACCCAGCCCTAATTAATCATCCTCAGTGGATGAGTGGGGAGGGAGGGGCTTGTGGAAGCTTACCCAGAGATTGGTCCATTTCCTGTTCTGTCATTAGGCTGCTGGTCCAGCTCTGACAGTAACTTGAGTATATTCAGCGCAGCCTGTGGAGGAGGAGAACCAGACAGGTTATAACAGGGATGTTCAACATCACAACCCTGGTGCCCACTTCAGCTCCTTCTGCCGTTGCTGCAGATGTAGACACGTATTGAAAATGAACGATATTTGCCTTTTGCAGTCTATCGTCCCCGTGTGAATGCGACAGTGTACGGTCCAGAAGCTGTGGGTAGCGTGGTGTTTTGAGACTCACCATGTCATGACAAGACTCCACGTCCTTGCCGATCCCATGGCTGATGAGGGGCGGCTGGGAGGAGCAGTTGATCAGCGACACAAACTCGTTCTTATTGTTTTTGGGAAAATCTTTGTATTCCACCTGCAAGTAAATAAAACGAGACGTCTTTCGAATTTCTGTCATGTTTCGTGCACCTGGCTGAGCACCGACGTGTCAAATACAAATACACGCTATCAAATACCGTACCAAACTGAAATATTCAACGGCAGATATTCTTAAAGCTGCCATGACGTCATTTGCGCTAAGAGTCCACAGTGCAACGCGCACAGAACACTGTTCTTTCGCGGTCAGAGGCAGCCGGCTGTAATGTGGATGCCCTCTAGCCATTACCGTCCTGTCTTTGGCAACACTAACGTCGGCAACGCACCGGTGAACCAACTAACGTTAGCGCAGCTAGCTAGCTAGCAACATCCTGGTGATGTGTCAGTCCTTACATCAGCATTTTCTTCACTGGCAGCTTTTAGGCGCTCGATATGAGATTCTTATGTTTCCCTCGGTTTCTTGCTCGAATATGAGCGGTCAATGCTCAATCGATGCAATACACTAGGGCAGTGGTATGGTTTTGCCAAAGACCGGAGGGTAGTGGCTAGAAGGCATCTGCATTACAGCAAGCTGCCCCATGACCACAGATGAAGAGTGCTATGTGTGCGTTGCATTGTGGACTTAATGTTTGCTTTCATCAATATTTGCTTTTTATTATCAATTAGACACAATTGTGTATGATGATTCACACAGAGAGAGAGAGAGAGAGAGAGAGAGAGAGAGAGAGAGAGAGAGAGAGAGAGAAAAATGCTAATCACACTGATGGACGCTATTGCCCAGCCCTGTCAGCTGGTTGTTCTAGACCACGAGTAGGAGCGCGGTTACCTGTAGGCCCTGCACGGAGGCCAGGTAGCTGAGCTGTTCAGAGGGTCTGGTCAGGGGTCCGTGGGGTAGTTGTCCCAGGCTGTTTTTGTTCTTTAGGATGGTCTCTGCGGTCAGGGAGGTGCCGGCGTACAGCAGCTCGTTGGCGATCATGGCAGTGATTGTGGCTTTGGCCGGGTTGACCCGACTGTAGTCCTTGACCTGGGGCCCCTGACAGGCCCCCACTGCTTGGGCCACCTCAGGCACCATGGGCAGGATGCCTGCAGGGAGCTGCTGGTGGCTGAGGTAAGGCAGACGGTAGTCCTCCTCCTTGGAACCTGACAGGGAACCAAACAGATGTTAAAAAGCAGGGCTGAGCTCATGGTTGTAGATACTGACTGCTTCTGAATTCTACATGCTACATACCATTTGTATGCAATTCTCAGTGTGTGTGATCTTTTAGTATGCAAAACAAATTTGAAAGGACCAACATCTGAAGTACGGAGTGGATGGTTGTTACGTGATCATTTCAACAATTCTTTGCGTTTGGTGCGTTTGGTGATTTCCTGTTCCAGGTCAGCAAAAAATGTACCAAACAAAAATTAAAGAACATCATGCTGGCTACTAAAGCATTATTTGTGTTTTTTGGGCAAAACTGACAGTATATCCTCCTGACTACACAGCTAGCAAGTGGAAACAGCTGTGAATTAAGTGTTTTCTTCCTCTGGTATTACGAACAGCCACTTCCACCTGGGTGTGCGGCGTCCTCAAAGCATGTTGCATGTAGTATGTCCCACATGCTGTACTCCATGTACTGAACAATAGGCTCCAACAGTATGTAGTATGACTGTGCATACTTTATATATGTAGCGCATTCAAGGAATTCAGATGCAGCTGCTGTCTTTGTTTCAAGTGTGAATGGTAAAAACTAGGTGTGAATCCGGCAGGTGTCGGGTGACTCACTCGGTGCCTCCTCTACAGAGCCTGGTTCAAAGAAGGTCACTTTGCGCCCATCTCCAGGTTTCTTTACCGGGGCCTGAATATCAACAACAAAAATGAATTAAAAACACAACAATCATGTACCTACAAAGCTTCAAAGAGAGAAATCCAATATACACCAATACATATATAGGGCTGTTTTGATGGGAGGTCCGAAGGTACCTTTTCGTCAGTTTTAAGGGCCGGTTTGGGGGGCTGAGGCTGAGGCACTTTATATCCCAGGAGCTCCAGCATCCTCTCTGCTGCGTTCCTCTTGGCCACCTTCTTGCTGGGTCCCATGCCCTCCGCACACTGGCCACACACTGTCACCTGGCCCGGACAACACACAGTGTTATAGGATGGAGCGAGGGCGATTAAAAACAAAGAGCGGAGAATACGAGAGAGAGAGAGAGAGAGATGGCGGTAGAAAGGTGAGCTAACAGCATGTGCAGATGGGTGACAAATGAAAAACCTGAATAAATGAGTGGAGAAACATAACGAATTCAGATGCCTCCATACAGGTGAACTGCATGATACAATGAAGCAATTATGCTGTGGGAGACATTTTCCTGGCGTGGCCTGGGTCCACTTGTCCACTTAGAGGGAGGGGCCACTGCAAATCAATACAAAGTTATTCTGAGTGATTGCCTTTATCCTATGATGAAACATTTCTATCCTGATGGGAGCGGTCTCTTCCAGGATGACCACGCCCCCATCCACAGGGCACAAGGGGTCACTGAATGGTTTGATGAGTATGAAAATTATGTGAATCATATGCTATGGCCTTCACACGCACCAGATCTCAACCCAATTTAACACCTGGGGTCGCGAAGCCCTCTTGATTTTAAGGGTATACGAAATTTTATATTTATAAAATATACATGTCTCAGCATTTAATGCATTTCTGTGAAGAAGACAACTAAATTTAAGGGTTATTTTATAAATGTACATCTTTATTTATTTAGAAAAAAAATTATTAAAAAAAGCCTATGAACTTAAAAAGAAAATCGATCCTCTTGCGAGGATAAGGGGGTGTGTAAATGTGAACACCAGCGGTATTCACAGAGCTAAGCTAACAGAGCAAGCCGGCTAAAAACAAAGCTGGTGGAAAAATGGCCAAGCATCAGGGAGAAGAGAATGCTGGATTTCTCAAAAAGAATAGGAGGAATTACCAAGACAGTTATATTGAGTTTGGCTTCATGGAGGCAATGGACAAAATTAGAAGTGAATGTGTCATTTGCAGTGAGAAACTGGCAAATGAAAGTATGAAACCCTGCAAACTGAAGCAACACCTGACTACTTAACACCCTGAGACAGTGAGAATTTTATACAAATTGCTAGTTTTACACAAACTTCCTGCAGTTATTATGGTCACTATTTAGGTTCACTGTACAGTTAATTGCTCTGTGCTGTTATTGTTTTTTATGCAATGAATATAATGAAATATACATAAAGATATTTCAAAAGAAGTAGGCTACTTTTTGCTCTTTTTTGTAATTTTCTGTGGGTGGGGGCGGTGGGGGTCATCAGTGTGTATACGATGGTAAAATACGGAATAAGGAAAAGGTTGGGAACCACTGTATTAGACAGCCCTCTCCACCACCATCATCAGAACACCAAATGAGGGAATATCCTTTTGGATGAATGGTGTTCCCTCCAGTAGAGTTCCAGAGACTCCTACAATCTATGCCAAGGCGAACCTAAGCTGATCCGGTGGTCCGACGCCTTACCAAGACACTTTAGGTTGGGTTTGCCTTTCATTTGACGTCCATCTGTATACGGGCCGTTCTAAAACGTCTGCTGACCTGCATGACGAACTCCCTACGGCGAGGCAGACCCCTCTCCGTCACCATGCTGTACTCCGGCTCCTTCTCCTTCTTGGCTTGCTGGATCTGAGCCAGGCGACTGATGGGGTTCATGCCCTGACCGTACTCTGGGCTGGTCTGCAGCTGACGGGAGGCAGGAGGGTCACGGGTTAAGAGAGAAAAGGGGAGATGTCTTAATAAAAAAAACAACAACAAAAAAACAGAACAACGGCATCCAAATTCATTGCCTCGCAGTAACATATCGAGTGCTTTCAAGCTCTCGTTCCGATTCAAAACAAGCTGAAATTCTGCTGCGGTTTTGTGGCGCCCCGGCGCGTCCACTACCTTGATGATGGATTTGGTTTTCTTTTTGATCCGCGGCAGCATCTTCTCCACGGTGGGTATGTGGGGAAGCCGCTTCAGCTCCTCTAGCACCGCAGTCGCCGCCAGCTTCTTGGCAATCTTTTTACTCTTGCCCTCCCCCTCGCCGGAGAACTCCCCCACGGTCACCCGCACCACGAAGCTCTTCATGTGGGGGGGACCCACCTCCTTCAGAA
The DNA here is from genome assembly GCA_900302295.1 of Parasudis fraserbrunneri. Lineage (NCBI taxonomy): Eukaryota > Metazoa > Chordata > Actinopteri > Aulopiformes > Chlorophthalmidae > Parasudis > Parasudis fraserbrunneri. Next base: position 5,521 of record OMKL01047912.1, read on the forward strand.
CCTGGACGACACCCGGTAAAAAAAAGAGAAGACAGATGACGTCGGCGAGGATTGTTTTGAGAGTAAACACTAGTTTAAACCATGAATGGGAATGTGGTATATGGAAAAGTATCTCGTATTTTAACTATTTTAAGTTTAAGTCTATAACGTCGTAATGGAGATAAATAGGTCTCTTCAAACCTCAAAGTTGACAGGCAAGTTCCTTTTAAGTGCAATTTCGAAGACTTGACTGATTTCTGATTTGTTGAGGTTCTCCTCCTCCTCAGGTTCTCCGTTCATCTAGAGGGATCAGAATGTGATTCAATGACTTCAAAATGAAAGCATCAGAGTTCATACACTTCTTTCCAAATCAAATTCCATGACTTCTCCTTGTCTGTGTCAATGTTCAAATGTTAAATTTTTTTACTGGACAGCTTCTTTGAATGTTACAGGTCTTGTTTCGGCAAGCTACCAAACATAGGTATTTAGACTGCAAACTTAGGTATTCCATCAAATGTAACTAGTACAATTTGCAGCCATACCTGACATTACTGGCCAGATATATATATATATATTCTGAACACATTTCCTTGATATTTCCAAATCATTTTGGGCATGTCTTCACACAATTTATTACACACACACACACACACACACACACACACACACACACACACACACAGAACTTGACTTTAGACTTGACATAAATGACTTGGGACTTGACTTGAGACAAGTCTCACGGCAGACTTGAGAATTTAGCCAGACCAATTTGGTAACAACTGAAAACCTGAACAAATGTTATAAATGCAGAACAAGCCCATGTCTCTTTCCTCGTTCTGGTTAGCAGTAATGCTAACAACTATTGTGTTGACACACTAGACCCAAGTTTGGCTAACCGCAGTCACAGTGTCTCTCCTCACCACTGGCATCTGTTGCAGTATTGGCTCTTTCTGCAGCACTTTTAGGGCTTTGGCAGCGGCGTCATGTTTGGCCAACTGCCTTGTGCGCCCCTTCCCATGGAACTGCTGGCCCCCGATAGAAAGCTCCATGTGGTACAGCACTGGTCCCACCGGAGGAAACGGGTAGTAGTACCTGGACACGGACACAACACGGGTGATGAGTCACGTAAAGCTCCTTGCCGATTGGAGGGGAGAGTTTCATTCAAGCCATCACTTCCCTCATCGCGTGTGGGCCAGAGTCGTAAAGAGTTAGGCCGACATGTCTTTAACGATATCAAACGCTATGGATGTCATGTTGATACACCCCGAGTTCAAGGCTAACAAAGTCATCACGCATGCAGATGACAGCGAGGCATCGTGTAACAACCGAGGTCGAGAGATTCTAAAGGGGAATGTACATACTTCTGGGGTTTGAAGTAGGGATGCGACGATCCCACATTTGTAATATCTGTACAGATGGCTGAACATTGAATATCTGCCGATTCGGAGTACCGATCCAATATTTTGATTACATTTTTTGTTTTAAATACAAAATCTTATATAATTAACAATATCATTTTTAAACAATGAAACAGCTGCATACTACATGCATCATTGTGATCAATCTAAAAGCAATAAAACCAATCCAAGCAAGATAATATTCATCCACTTTCAATATAACATGAAGAAACAGCCACTAAAGGGGTTGTAAAGTATATAATAATGGTTTGGAGAAGACATATGCATGTCAATAAAGATTCAACATAATTTGTGTAACCTCTTATAAAGATGTTTTATGGCCTCTGTGGTGCCTTTCTCAAGCCTGACCAGTTCAAGCGGTTAGTCCTACCCCCGTGGCTGTTTTGACAGACAACCCAAGTCTAGGTCACTTTCATTCTGCCATGCAGCCTAGCTGTTTACTGGACTAATCGAGGTGAAAATCATTCTATATTAGCTCCTGGAGAAGTTTTAGTTGAAGAGCTACTATGGTAGGTTTATTTGACCTTGCAATCTAAAAAACATTCATTGTAGCTATGTTAGCCAATCTACCACAGTTAACATTAGTGGCTCAGGAGAACGCAGATGACAGGAGAGTGAGAGATTCATGACTGGTCACTAAATCCTGCAATCAATCCAACAATTCTTCTCAGTTATTAATATAACCAGACATGTGCTGTCAGTGCCCAACGGCGGGTACATCTCAGAACAGCCCGAGTTCTCAATCCACCTTTTGGGCACCGCAAAGTTTGAAAAGATTCGAATGAAAGCTATTTGAGTTATCGCATTCACAAGTAGGATATGAATGTTTGGGCTGATGGTGATGCTAGAGGAAAGGTCATGGGGTCATCAAAATCAGTAGGATTCTTCCTCTGGGGAAGTGGTTCTCAACGTCGGGTCTGGGGACCCCCAGGGGTCCTTGAGAGGGCTCCACAGGGTCCCCCCAAAAATGGGGAATAGTTTAATTTTACACAAATGTTATTCACAAGAAGTTAGCCCAATGAGATAATGCATAAGAATGACTACTCTGATCATAGGTTTCACTCTCTCCTCTGTTATCTCCCCTACTGCAGTTATGGAATTATGGAATAATTCATATCCCTGACCTATTACACATCTATTTGGGGGTCCTTCACAGAGAACCACAGAGGCAAATTTTTAAAGATTTGAATGAAAGCTATTAAAGATACACCAATTAGAAAATGTGATGTTTGGCCTGATGGTGGTGCTAGAGGAAAGGTCATGGGGTCAGCAAAATCAATAGGTTCATCCTCTAGGGGTCATGAATGTGCACCACAAATTTGACATGGTTAGAATGAAAGCTATTCGAGTTATCGTGTTCACACTAAGGATCTGCCGCCACGGCAGTCAGGGGCAATCCATAATATCCCCAGCAATGTTGTTCGGGGATATAATAAAAAACCCAAGCGGCTAGTGACTTCACATGTGTTGGAGGAGACATGTGGTTGTCTACACACTCCCCAGACCGACAGAGGAAAGTGCAATGACCAGGATAACAATGGCATAACAACTAAATTGGGGAGAAAATGGGAGAAAAAGTAATAAAAGAAAAATAATAATAATAAATAAAATCCCAAACTTTTGGTCAGTATCTCATCAAGCTGAATCAGATCCATTATGGGGGTAAAGTTGGGCACTTTTTCCTTCATCTCAACCATTTACTGCACTGTGCTTTTAGTGGAGGAGGATGTGTTATGACAGCTCCTTTAGTGGAGGAGGACGTGTTATGACAGGAGAACGAGTTATGACCTGTAGCCAATACCGATCTATCAAATTTCACTAGTATCGGCCTGATACCAATACTGTGTATTGGATCGGTGCATCAATAGTTTGTATTATTAGAAAGTGAGATTTCAACCCAATGTTTGATTGAATTCTGAAATACATATTACCAATTAATTTAGATGGCAATCCTTTGTCATTCTGACATTTATCTTGATTAAGTGCTTGTAATCATGAACATTTGAAAATTGCTATTTTCTAATACATTCCTATGAATGGTCCTTGCCAAACTGGTGTCTAATATCCGGCTTTTGGCGTGGGTAGTAAGACGGGACTCACTGTTGCATAGGGCGCTGGTAAGGCCCAGGAGCCCGGATGTTGTAGTTGAAGTTTGGTGGTCTCATCCCCGGGTATGGGTCAATGGGCTTATACATGGGCTTCTTTCCAAGCTTCATACAAAGTGCATTCAGCTCCATGGTGTGAGTCATGCAGTCTGTTATGTGTGTAAAACAACAAGAAAACCAAGGTAAAGGCATGTACTGTAAGCAAAGCTCGCTTTTCACACAAGTGTTGGCCAAAAGCATCTCAGACATAGAGACAATGGGCCAGCTGACCACATCTCAAACCCCGCCCTCTTTTCTTGATCCTCCGAGTTGTGATTGGAGGATCAGGAGAAGAGGGCGGGATTTTAGACGGGTCAAATGGACCAGCCCGCCCCCCCAGCTGGGTTCTTGCCTGTGTTGCGGGGCGTCCTCATGGTGGGTTTGGGCAGCGTGGTCTCAGCCAGGGCGGATGCAGCAGCGGAATGCTGGGCTTTCTTTATACTGGTCCCCTCGGCCTCCCAGTGCTGATCCCCCAGTGTGAGCCTCACTGAGAAAATCTGACAGGTGGTGACACGGAACAAAAAAAAGTTTACCATCTCTGCTACTGGCATGAACTCAAGAAATCACGAGCAGAGGAGAGAGGACCACGGTAGTGGGGGAACTACAAAGAGTCTGCGGCGTTACCTTGGAGTGAGCTGGTCCTTGCTCACAGAGCAGCTTGTACTCCGGTTGGATCTTGTTGAAACGGGCTAACTCATTCACCAAACACATGGGGGTCTTCTCTTTAGGGTTTGCCATGTTAGATACTGGAAAAACAACACAAACACAAACAAACAGGTTGAAGAGAGCCGCAATCAAGCAAATGAGGACATTCCGGGTCTCAAAGACTAAAAGCACACACACACACACACACACACACACACACACTCATTCATAGTTGTGCCCTATGTGCATAATGACGGTCTTGTACGGACGGTAATGTGATGACTTTTTAAAACCACCCATTAAATTACTGTGCTTATTCCACAAGAATGTCACTTGGTTTGAGACTACATGGTTCTCATTCCAAACTATCAAATATCTTACTGATATGACCTTTAAAGTCTAGGCCTAAAATAAATTAAAATGGTTTAAAAGATTTGAGCTAATATTAAACACAAGAAAAAGAAATCAAATAAAAAGAAAATAATTAAAAAAAAAACAATCAGTATCAGGGGTGTCTTTCTGGCAAACGTTCTGAATAGAAATGAAGTGTGGACTGGGCCAGAATATATCGTGATCTCTCTGTGAGTGCATATCATGTCAAACTTTTAACCGGTCCACCCCTACTTTGAGTGTGACTCTTTCACCCGTCACATAGCAAGCTTGGGCTGCTATGAATTAACGGTTTAGATCGCTAGGATGGAGACTGTAATCTGCCCCGTTTTTCTGATCAGGATTACGTTACTTTTTGCCCCCTCCGTGATGTGTCCTCGCTGGGTCTGACGTGGTCGGGAAACCAGTCAATATAGGTGCTCAGAGACGTGGGTATTATCCTTTACGTTTTTTTTCCTCTGGAAAGTTAAACATGCAATACTATGTAATGTGGTGCTTTGATCTGGCAACACCAGATATAGGTTGAATTTAGATCAACCGACTGGTATTTCTACAGTCGGCTGGTACCGTGCATCAGCCAGCGGCTCACTGATCAACAGTCATTCCAGTCATTCCCACCTCTAACTGGATCCTGTG
>OMKL01047915.1:0-10872 GCA_900302295.1 Parasudis fraserbrunneri
GAGCCGCCACTCTCCGCAGAGACTCCACTGAAAACACACTTCTGGTTTGGCAACTGCCCCTGACTCTCTGCCAGTGAAAAAAAAAGGTTCTGCGTATTGGATGTGATCCAAGCCCCCTCAAACTGGCATTCCCGTTCGCGTTCCAACAAATGGCTCTTATCCCCCTAACGACCCCTCTCCAGGAAAGACGAGGGAGGCGGGTCGACAGATTGTTGGACTGCAGTTTTGGTACTCAGACCAGCGCCAGCCCCTTGCCATACCCGGATAGTGACAGGACTCAAGGCAGATGGAATGCATCGGTCGCCCCCCCATGCACCTGTGTTTCAAAAACATTGGAAGCGTTTCCATTACCCTCAGGGCAGGCGACGGCAGACCATTCCGAGTGTTTTATTTTTTAAACAAACCACTTCCCGCGGCAGATGCCGCCTTCGTTGGGTCGTGAACCACAGGGTGTCATAAAAAAAAATTAAAGTTGTGGATGCTGCTCAAGAATGCCGCCTCGCAAGATATTTTTGCATGTAAAAAAAAAAAAAAAAAAAAAGAAAAAAAGAAAAAGGAAAACTGTCTCTCTAGACACGGGGCATTTCAATGGTTGTCAAACGGAAGAAAATGGTAAATGTCAATATGATAAATAATATGGGCTGTTGTGGATCGTTTTTGTGTATTGATTACCGAACGCGGTTAATTCATTTCAGGGGCCATGATGGGGCAAATGTGCAGATGTAAGCTACTGTATGTGTTATTGACGAGACCGGGTACAAAAAATACTATTTAATATTATTGCATTGAAACTCATTTCTGTGGAAGTTATTTAATTTTCTTTTAAAAGTATGAATCGTTCCCTTCTAGCACTGCAGGCAGGCCTGTAGCACCCAATAATGTAATAATTTCCTGAACATGTAATAACACCTGAACATTTAATAAAATTTGCACTTAACTTGATCGAAAATGTAATAAAACCCCAACATTTTATAAAATGTAATGACTGATATTCTAATAACATTTTTACCAATAATGTAATACCTTATTACATTATTGGGAATTTATGATATTTTCAGGTGGGTCCTTTATTTTTTTTTCCAAAACTGATAATGTAATACGTTTGACAGATGATGTAATATTATGTTAATTTTCAGTCCAGAGTTCTACATTTTGTGTTTTAAGAATTTAAGAATGTTATATACATCAGATTTGAAATGAAAGAATGACTGTTAGGTTAAAGTGCAGACTTGGAGCACCATACAGACATATATGCACACGGGCAGAAACTCAGGGACATGCAACTACATCCCGGTCTGGTTGGGTGGGTGATGGACTACTTCCTTGGGAGACCACCATTATGTAAGGATCCAACGATCCAACAAAACAATGTTAGGTTAGGCTTCATTTGGTTTCACCACATGACACCTGTCACCTGTCTAAAGTCATTCACTGTTAATGACTGTTTAAAGTCATTCATTATTAGGTTACAGTGTACAGGTTACATTTATGAGATCGTTGTTGAAGAGAAGCTTAGATTAGATTAGGTTGATTAGATTGACTTGCCCTGTCATGTTATGTTGTGTTCAACATTCTGATATGTGGGCTGTAAGTATGGTTTAGTTTGGCTTCAACATAGCATATTCATAGAATTAAATCCGTGCCTATCTCTACCACATAATATTAAAGAATAATAATAATTGTGGTATAGGCTATTGCAATTCTGCACCAGTAGGTGGCATAATTGAGGCAGGCCTGTAGTTGCGTTATTTTCCCGCGCTTGCCAAAACAATTAGGCTGTACCATTCTCAATGCAAAGTGATGCTAACTTTGCCTTATCAGGAAATAAATCACCAGGGGTGTACAAAGTACCCAGAAATGATTTCTGTTAACGTTAAAGCAGGCCCCCCCTTTAAAACTAGAAAATCACTGATTGGATCCCCCTGTCATAATCAGTGGAAGTGCAATAGAGTAAATGTACTGGTATTAAGATCAACTTTTTTCTTAAGGCTCCCTTTTTGAATGCAGAAATGTCCTAAGCGACAAAGCGAGGCAAAGGAGACACTTCCCTTCAATAAGAATCACTGTTGACTCAGATGAAAAAGAACATTTCAGCCGCTTTAGTCATCTTATGATAGTGTCTAATCTAAGATCCATTCTGGTCTAATGGACCAATCAGCATGGGTCTGGGTGGGTTCATTTCCCATCGATAGGGATTTTAGTTGAATGCATCGTTGCCTGATAACAATGTACCACTTGCCATCTGTTGTAAATTTAAAATTCTACATAAAGACTAGTTTACATTTCCAAACATGCAATCAGTGTCAAATGTTCGTGTTTTCAGTAGGCCAACATGACACTAATGGGATTATACATTTTGTATACTTGCACAATTCACATTTCCAAGGAAAAAAAGCATACTTTTTTACATTACATTATCCGACATTAGTTTTGAAAAAATAAATAAATAAATGACCCACCTGAAAATATAATACATTCCCAATAATGTAATAAGGTGTTACATTATCTGTTAAAAAAAAACTAAAAAAACATTTGTTACAATATCAGTCAGGACATTTTATGATATTATTGGTCAAGTTATTACATTATTGGGTTTTATTACATTTTCAATCAAGTGCAAATTTTATTACATTTTGAGGAAATTATTACATTATTGGGTGCTACAGGGCCAAAGTAAAAAAAAAAAAAAGAAAAGAAAAGTAAATAATAGTAGCCTACAGTGCTCTACTTATTTGGGGCGTTTTTTTTCCTCTTCCCAGAGGCACATATGCGCTCCTAAATTGAGAAAAATTAGGAGCGTAGGGAAGACATTTGTTAAAATAATTGAAAACGCCCATGCCTATCCTTACGCTCAAGTTGTACTCCTTTTTGTAAATAGCACAACGTGTATTGTAACAGTTGTTGCTTTCGGGTGAAAATCTTGTATCTCTTTTTCAGCAATGTCCTTGCTTCACACATTCCAGATCCACACCTGGGAGCTGCTACTGGAGCGATTGCTTCACTTTCCCCCAAACAGATTCACTTTCCACATTTTGTGTTGTTCACTTAATTTAACAAGGACGCACAGTGTCATAGATGCGAAGCATTCTCACATAGAGCGTAGCGTGAGGTTGGCGCTTCGTTCAAACCGTGGTCCTGAGATGGCTATAATTTGCAATCAGGCAAAACTCTAAACGCAGCGGCAACACATTTCTACATTATGTCTTATCTCTCTCCCTCTCCGGCTGATGTAACGATGTGCAACTGGCCACTTCTTCATGATCACAACAGTGCTTGCTAGTGCATAATGTTAGCGACAAAAATACAGCGCGCCTGCATGACAGCTATACCGTGGTCTCGAGATGGCTAGCTCTGTTTACGTTGGACGTGTGATTGAGTGTGACAGTGTGATTGACGTTGATTTCAACCTAACGCTTGTGGGTCGCCACAAGGGGGCAGAGAGGCTAAGTGTGAGTGACTGAATCAGTGAATTAATGACTGAGTGAGTTAGTAACATTTAGCTTGAATTTTCATCCTTTTCCAGTGAGCTAGCATGACATGGCCGGTGTGTTCGGATTCCTCACGATCTCTAGTTTCATATAATGCCACTATCTTTGCTCTATCAAATAAATTTAATCAATCAATTTACAAATACTTTCTGGAAGGCACTGTACCTACCAGTCTGGGGATCTAACCAGCAACCCTCTGGACACAAGCCCTCTTCTCTGACCTTTAGGCTACCATTGAAAACTCAATGTATATTTTCAAAAATGCATTGGTGTCAATCCATGTTTTTTTTTTCTTTAATTTCTGGAAAATTTACCTTTTGGAGATGCAAGATTTCACCCAACAGCAACAACATGCATTTATACAACCGGGTGACACTAGACCCATGTAGTAATAGTACTAGATATAATGATTAAAACGGTTTCAAACTGATCCATATATTATACAAACGTATAACAATGGTTGCAATTTGTTAGTGTAACCCTCTTTAGTACTTTTCTCATTCATTCATTCATTCATCCATCCATGAAAATGATTACGTTTGCCATGCATCAGCATTCTCTGTATAGACATAATCTCTCTCTCTCTCCCTCTCTCTCCTCTCATCCCTCGCCACGATGTACAGTATTGTCTGTTTCAGTAATCCTGAAGATGTGAAGAAAATGACGGTCGTGATGTTGTTATTATTATAGCTATGCGGGACACAGCTCGTCCAAAGTATTCGTCGGTACGTTTTACACTGTCACTTTTGCTTTTGAAATAAAATATGGTGAACATCCTCTCTCTTTTTTTTTTTTGTACGTATTAAATGGGATATTGTGTTGGCCGCAAAGAAGCAGGAACCCATTTGGATTTCATTTGAGGAATTCAGAGCACAAAATCACACCATACTGCATACAGAAACTAGACATATGCTGTTGGTGGCCGAGAATGGGTATGTCCTCATGATGGCCCGAATCCATGATCTTATGATCATGCCCCTGAGGTTTAGTGAGAATCATGGAAACGTCCTAGTAGTAGTAGGAAAAAAAATCTTGTTTTTGAGAAATCTAGATGGCAGCCCTGTAGTTGTATGTGTCACTTAGATCATATAGATGACAGCACTAGGATATCGCAAAGTAACAACACATTTCAAATATCATGAACAAGCCGTGCAGGAGTACTTAACGTTCTTCATTTTGTGAGAATTGCACCACCATGAGGCCGAATGACTCAAAACTTCACAGTCCTTTTTCCTATAATAGGTCAAACATAATTGTCAAGTTTAGTGCAAATTGGACGAAGAGTTCACAAGTAATACATCACTTCCTGTTTACCATGCATTTTTACTGAAATTTGATTAGATCTGGCAGTCATATGGTTTGGCCAATCAATTTAGTAAATTACACATTTAAAGATGTTGGTCCTCACATGCCACACAGCAAGTTTTGCAGGAATCAAGTGAAAAGCCAAGAGGGAGGAGGGAAACAAGTATATTTAAAAAAAGAAAAAAAAATGGTGGAAAATTCAATATGGCAGACTTCATAGGTCCTTATGGCAAATCTGTTCTCCACGAGTAGCCGCATCTCTGTATATTAATTTTCGTGACTGTAATTTAGAATCACTATCCGGACATCACAGTGTTCTGGACACTTGACCTTTTCCTACAATTTATGAAATAAATACATTATGTTTATGGATCTATATCTGATATGGATATATATCTGTGTAATCAGCATTTCCTTCGCTTTCCATCCTGACTACAATTGAATAAATCACACCATTTGTCTTGGAAAAATCACATTTATCACATTGATATTGGGTGGCAGGATGGCCAAGAGGTAGAGAGGCCGACTAGTAACAGAAAGGTCACTGGTTTGAGCAAGGCACTGAACCCAAAAACTTCTACTCCTGGGTCAGTGCAGGTGACCTGCACTCTGACCTACGTATACGTATATGTATATGTATACTGTGTGTATGTGTAACTAGAGGGGATATGCAGAAAGACACCTTTCAATTGCTTTGTGTAAATTTACAATAAATGTTCAATATCAAAGAATGCATTATCTATATCACAAAGACTGCAAAACTGGCATTTTTACAGCTCTAATAATCGGTTTCTGACCACCACTAGAGGGGAGCAAGGTGACATAAACAAACACATCACCCCCTCCTGCCTCTCCCCCCAAAAGACTCAGTACATCACATAGAAAAATAACACTGCCTTGCTAGCAGTGCTAGCTTTTTCATGCGCAGATTGCTAGATTCATCAACTTCAATAAGATACAATCTCCAGGTTGTTGAACAAGGTAACAATGGCCAATAACAAACATTAAATACTTCACATACAAACATAATACTGTTCTGACAGCATAATATTGATGTAATTAAGAGATTTGCTGAAAAGAAAAGTTTAATGTATCAACTGCAGGCATGCTTTCAATGGCTGAAAAATAGGCAGAGCTAAATCACGGTCCGGGTTTTGTCAAAGAAAATAAATGACGGAATAACAACAGACTGGCCGCTGGTGGCGCAGGGTTGTTTGAGTTTTTAAAACACAAGTAACAAATGAGAAAGTGAGATTGAGAAGACAAGCAGACATGCGTAACTCACGTCCCCAGGGTCCATATTCACAAAGTCTGACCTAGAGTCAGCTTCAGTCTGTTCGTTTGAATAAGGTCACTGGCCCCTGGCCCCAGATCAGCACTCGTACTTTGAGAGGCTGGGTGAATATGGGCCCGGAAATACTAGGCCTATGTAATGCAAGGAGATGGGTCATCAGTGGGAAATCCAATGGACGACGACATCATGCCATAAGATTACACTTTCATTACAGGTCAATTTATTCCCACCATATATAGCCAGCCTACCTCTGAAAGTGTTTTAACCTATATGAAAAAGACGTGTAGATTCTATACTATAAAAATTGTATTGCAAGCTATATCGCAATATTTGCTAACATAATCACAATATGATATTTCCCTTACGAAAAAAAAGTATGATGGTATTTCCAAAAAGGTATCATGGTATTGCCATCATTTTTTGGGCACTATGATGATGGTAGAGACTAGAGTTGGGCGATGTCCTCCATAGTCGGATCGTCACCCTGTGAGATGGCCATTACCCGATGCCATCATCCACATTTCTCCTTTCTCTCTCCCTCTCCCTCTCTCATGGTAGTGACCAACATATGATGGAAATACCATGACATTACCATCGGTATCATGGTTTAAACTGGATTATACCATGGTGATGCATGACTTTAACGATGGTGGTACCACGGTAAAAGTATTTATACAATGGCCGGTACCATGGTAAAACTGAAATTACCATCATACCACCGTGATACTTTTTCGTAAGGGTTTGTCCATATTGTTCCACCCTAAAGCATGTGTAACTCACACATATGTGCACATATATGTAGAAGCTTTCCCCAGGACTGTATGACAAGGCGTGGTGGGGCATTATAGTGATCCAGATACAAACTGATTTGATGTTGTCAAACTTGGTGCTGTTGTCAAACTGTGGTGCTGGATACAGTCAAGGCGGTGGGTACAGTGTTAAAGGGGCGGGAAGTGACATCAGCATTTTGGCACTTCCTGTCATACTAGCCATTGCAGATCAAATATGAATTACATATCCTATTTCTCGCCTAAAATGTTGTTTGAAACATATTTTAGTGAACCGTTTAGGTGGAAAAAGAGAAAGCACGTGTCACTGAACGAGAGAATCAGGGATATTATGGATCCACCCCAATCAATGCCACGTCTGCCATGGCATTATCCTTCATATGAATGTGATAACTCGAATGGCTTTAATAAGAATCTTTTCAAATTTGCTGTGCACATTCTTCCCCAGTAGAGGAAGAACTCTATTGGTTTTGACCCCATGACCTTTCCTCTAGCGTCACCATCAAAATCACTTTTTTCCCCAGGATTCCTTGGCTGTTGACCTGATTCTCACAAAACTTGCTGTATGTTGTCCTCAATTATGTGATTAAGATAGTTGATTGGCCAAAACTTATGACCACCAAATCCATCCGATTTTCACCAAACTTGAAAAATATTTGTCCTATAATAGTAAGGAGGCCTCTGAAGTTTTGAGTCATTTCACCTCATAGTGGCATCATTCTCACAAAAAAGTTAACTGCTTGCTCGACGGCTTGTCAGATCATGATGACATTTGAAATTTGTTGTTACTTTGTCAAATTTGTTGTTATCATTTAGATAACCTTCCATTACTGTCAATATGAAAGTGACACAACAGCATGGCTGCCATTTAGATTTCTCCTAGATTTCTTTTTTCCTACTCCTCCTTGGTGGTTCACTTGATTCTCGCTAAAGCTTGTGTGGCATCTAGTGACCACCATTTTTAAAAGCTGGATAAAGACAGTTGATAGGCCAAACTGTTTGACCAGATTAGGGGCGTGGTCAAAAGATGTCATTAGTATCCGGGCCATTTCCGGGATATACCCAGTGTTGGCCACTGACAGCTCTAGTTATTCCATTTTATTTCTATAAACAGCAGAGTTTATAGTACTGTGACAACATGCTCCGCCACTGTCAAGGTGTATTAAACTGGTAATTATTTTCATTTGCAATCATTTATGAAAAGGTAATAGTGCCCATTTTTAGACGTGACTTCAATTTAAATGTCACTGTCAAAACTTGATTTTAAAATGCAAGCAATGCCGAGAAACACACCGGTGAGCAAAAAAGTATGACAACTGGCCCCGGTCTCCCCATCCTGAATGATCTAGCAGAGTAGCCTCTGATGAACACAGCGTTGTCACTGTCAGAAGGAGCAACCAGACTAAAGGCTCAGACATAGTCTAGAAGTACAGGGCGTGTACACTACGCAGACAGACTCTTTGATCCACCAGTCTCCTTTGATCCGTGCGCACGCTGAGCCATATTGCGTGCGAATGCTCGGTACGTGCGGACGGAAAAATCGAGTGGTGCACGGACGTGCCCGTGCAGATGTATGCTGAGGTCCGCTATTGCATCCTTTTAGTCCACGTGGACCCCAGCGGAGTGCGGTGTGTGTATGGTACGTCCGGACTATGTTTGAGCCTTAAAGTGACAATGTATAATTTTTCTATTAATTAAGTTCTGAAGCATGTACAGAAAAATTTTTAGACCGCCATCGCTTCGACACACCACTCACTTTCACTGCTCTAGCCTCAAATGATCTGATGACCCTCTCGCGATACCAGAACGAACGAGACATGATCGTTTCTCCACACACAGAACACAGGGTACTTTTTTGCAGCAATGGAAAACAAATATGCAGCCACCTTGACCACCAAGAAATCACTGTTTGCGGCCAGCAGGCACCATCACACATTATCCCTTTAAGAGTCTTAAAGCCACGTGAGAGGCCCCCAAATAGAGGCCGGACCACTCCTTACATCCAACCGGACTAAAGTGGTTGAACCAACCAACCGAGTTGATGAAATTGAAATTTTGGGACTGTGTGACTAACAGGTCAGGAGATATGTTCATTTGAAAAATGATGGTGGCACTAGAGGGAAGGTCATGGGGTCACCAAAGTCAATGGATTTCACCTTCAAACTCTTGTTTGTTCTCAGCAAATTTTGTAACTAATGGGTCAGGAGATACACTCATTTGAACATTTGGAAATGTCATGGGGTCACCAAAATAAACAGGTTTCTTCCTCTGTGGATCATGAATGTGGACAGCAAATGTTTGGTCGAGATAACTGATGAAGCTTGACTAGTGCTAAAGCCACTAGCTGACCTTACAAAAAAGTTGCTTTCCAAAAAAGTATCATGGTATTTCCATCCTTTTTTGGTCACTATGATGATGGTAGTGATAAAAAAATATATATATGATGGAATACCATATTACCATCAGTATCATGGTTTAAATTGGATTAGGCTATACCATGGTATTATTTAAGTACAAAAGTGTACATGATAGATTATTTATAGAATGGCTGGAACCACAGTAAAAATGAAATTACCATCATACTACCAGGATACTTTTTCGTAAATGGTGGCTAAATCTACTAACTAAAAGCTGCGTGCCATCTGTGCATGCGTTGGCGCGCGCGGAGAGAGAGACTGAGAGGTCGAGTGTGATGCTCTAATCCACACACAGCCTACGATAAAGGCTGCAGTGAAAGGAGGCGTACATCAGTCCGACCCCAAAAAGCTCGGTTTGTGCGCTCAGTCAGTGCGCTGCGCTCCAGCACATCATGAAGTTCTCCGAGTGAGGATGCGAGCCCGTTACACGGGCATGGACGATGCTTATGCCTCATTACTGAAGACGTCTGGTCTGTTAACAGATGGAGTATCCGTCCACTTGACCACAAGAACAGAAGAAGATGAGTGGTGTTTTTACTTTCTGCCTTCTCTTGTGTGCAGATATTTTGAATTTAGCAGTCGGTAAGTCTAAAAAGGGCAATCTACTTGCAAGTGTCGAACGAAATTGAGCGTTATTTTATTATTTGGTGTTATAATAGATGTTATGATCTTGCAATTCGCAGTTTCCCCCCATAATTGACAGTAAACTATTAACTATGTGCTTATGATTTTTCATTTGGGCAACATTTGTGCTGGTGGAATCTTGAATCTCATGAGATAGGCTACAGCGGGGATTAAGTTGATCATGCTTGACCGAGTGCAACTCATTACTCGCATTGACCGCAATTAATTGGAGGATTTTGAAGATCCTTATCCATTAAGTAGACCCACTGTTGTACTTAGCCTATAGTGGCAATGCCCTACTGCACCGTAATTGCAGCCTGTGCAGAACAGTGTTTTTGTACCTTGACGTGCTGTAGATGTAGCCTACTTGATATGAGACGCTACAGTAGGCTATGTAGACCTAGTTATCCATCACTGAGTTCTGATTGATTATCGAGGGGATGAATGCTATTGTTTGTCTCTGACCCATTTGGAGAAGGTAATCTGTACTCTACAGTGATTAGATGCCGCTCACTGATGTCCCGAGGCTAGTAGAGCAGAAAATGCCACCAACTAAATCTCAGATGTGTTAAATGTCAACCTTTTGAATATTGATAATGAGATGAAATCATAGTCTGTGACTACTATTCTGTAGGCTATAGAATAGCGGTTCTTTCTCGGATAAGTAGACCTACAAACTAAATAATAAACCAAGTTTAGTGGGTGTGGGATGGTCATTGTAAAGTAGCCTGCTATACTTAAACTAATAGGGCTGCCCCCTCTTAGTTGATTGATCGGTCAATTTCATCCTACACGACCAAGTGTTTTATGCTATTTCCATGTTGAATTAGTTATTTCCTAAAATGGTTACATACAGGAAACCTATTCGATTAGTCAACAAATTCTATGACTATTAGTCGACTAAGAATTTCTTTGGTCGAGGACAGCCATACAAACTAAATCTAAAGAGCCTAATG
>OMKL01047922.1:7092-20009 GCA_900302295.1 Parasudis fraserbrunneri
AGAGAGAACTCATCACTCACTTCATCTAGTTAGCACAGTACCACCAACACTACAACTACTACTACTACATTTGTGTGTATAGCACTTTTTTAAAACAAGGTTTCACCTACAAAGGTCTTTAATAATCTCAATAGTTTTCTGTGCATTTTTATGTTTTAGCCTACCCAAATAGAAAAAAAAGACTTTTCAATCCTGACCAAATAAGAGGTTATGTTTGGCAAGTGCTTATCATTTAAGCATTGAAAATGCAGGGCACTGTTTGCTGTAGATACAAATTCTCATGAAAAACAAAAAAAGGCACTAATGGAACTATGTTCTGTTCTCCCATCTCACTTGATGTCCAATGTACAAGGTATTAGGCCTACTTTATCCCAGCAGGGAAATGCAGATGTTCACAGTGTGAGAGGAAGAATGATACATGCAATGATAAAAATGTAAAAGACAAAAAACAGTTTTCATCAGCTCACCCCCAGCCCCCTACTACATATAGGCCAACCCTCACTCTTTCTCTCTCTCACACACACACACACATTAACATTAAACGTTACATTACTTTACGTAACTCTGTTACAGATTGGCGTTCGCCTTACAACAATGCACAACATGACAAATAAATGCAAAAGAATAAATTGCACTATTACTAACTACAAATGACAGTAGGCTAGTGCACTCTGTAAACTTGTAGCAGAGGGACTGACCCTTCTTTCAATTACTGATGTGGGAGCAAAAGGCCTGTTTAACCTGGTTGTAGTGATCTGTATTAGTGAGGTCCATTCTCTCTTTTCTCTTTTGGCCATCTGCTTGTCCATTTCCAGAATACAAAAGAAAACAACATTGCAAGACCATATCAGACCAGTTAATTGCTATCTTTGACCAACTGATTCTGAGCCATTACACGCGCGCGCGCATACTCAGGTTATGTTTATTCGATTGTCACTCATTTTACAAGGATGTTGGATGGACCACAACTCTTTGGATGGGATGGACGCTAAACAAACAAAAAAACTAAACACAAAACATCAGCAGCTGCAGTCTGTGACTGACTGACAATGCTACCGTCTAATGAGAAGGAGGCGTCTTTCCTTTCCATCCAATTGGGAAGACCTGGGAGGAGCAGAAGTCTGAGAGGTTGTAGCTAGCTAGCCTAGCTAACTCCTTAGCCAAGTCATGCTTGCTTTGATATTGGAATGCTAGACCATCAGGGCACACTGCATGCCATGATCAGCTAGGCCAGCTAGCTAGCCAAGTCGTACAGATTCTAGCGGCTTGCTAGCTAGGATTTCGGTCATCATTTGTCTGTTGAAAAAATCAGTTTGCGTACATGGTATCTATTTCCAACACAAAAGGACAGGTACCTGAGACCAAACAACAACCAGGTAAGGGACAGTCGGCATCTCGCTACTGCTAGATCACACCCTAGCAGTTACTAACTAGTTACTAGTAGACTACATCATAATACTAGCTCCAATATAGCCTATTGCTACGCTTGCATCCAGTGTTAGATTAGCTAACGTGGGCTAGCAGATAGCTAAACAGTCTCCTGCCAACATGGCCAATGTAAGAGCTAGGTTAGCCACATACATCTCAGGCCGTGGCAGCAAATATTTGCTTAAAACAGCTAAAAAGCAGGCTTCATTAAATGTCCCTATCGTTAGCAAACTTAAGTTGGTAGTGTGCCATGCTGCCAATCTTATCCCACGGTATCGTAACCAAAGCCAACGAGAAGCCACTGCACTACCGTTAAGTTACCCCAGAAATTTTGGGATGCACTCGTTGGATACAATGCATAACGTTAGCTACGTGATCTCCCACATAGAAAATGGGGAAAACGCCTTGGCTAACGTTTGTCGTCTAAAACTAGCTAACTGTTTGCCATTTAAAATATACACTGTGGTCTGCTGGCGGTGGGTCATTGCATTATTGACTTGGGAGTTGTGATGACTTGTGATTTTGTGCCAAATATGTTGCGGTATTTTCTGCAGTGACTGAACTCTAGTTAGGGGCACATAGCATGAGGCTGTTCATAGTATGCTCGTGATGTAGTAGCCTATGCATTGCCAACCATGGTGTAACGCTATTCCATAAAAGTTTAGTCATTTTGTTACAGTTCATTAACAGTGGTGCCTTATATAACTGTTCAATTGTTTGTGTACCATTGTGGCAACGTGGTGCAGCCGAGTAGCTTTATCTTTTATATTTAGGGTCGTCAGGACAGTAATACATTCTTAATGCACACCGCATTTAGTGGCCCTTGTGTGTCTCGTTAGATTTGGATATGATGCACCTTCTGTTTATCTTGGCAATGCTTATACTTTACACAACTCAAGCCAGACTAAACGTCAGACATCAGCAGCACAACAGGCAGAGAGGATGTTAAGAGACTAAAGTATACGTGTTACAAAACAGTTCAACCTTATTGTGGATTAATCAGAAAATTAATATGACTTAAGCAGTGTTGGGTAGTAATGGATTAGGCCTACATGTAACTGGATTACACTACAAACATTTGCCAACTGTAAGCAGTTACTGAGAAAAACACAGTAATGGGATTACAGATCATTTTGGAAAAAAAACAACAACTAGTGATTAGGCTACTTATTGTGTTACTCAGAAAGATCTTGGGGGAAAGAGATTCTGATGGTGCAATTAAAGGGGAACTACGCCCAATTTAAGAATTCATATGTTATTGCTATGGTCTAAGACAGTCCAAAGATATTAGTGAACCTTAACAACTCTCCCAAATCCAAAAACCAGAGTGCTAAAACTCAAATTTGTGATGTCATAAAGTATAAAGTCTGAAGCTCCTCCATAGACAATGAATTGGCAAAGATGGTAAAGGTCATTTGAAGGTAGAACCCGCACACCGAGGTATAATTTAGACTTTTTTATTAATCAGACAACATTTCGATCCATGGTGAATCTTTGTCAGGTAAATTTCTTGAAACTAAATTGACCTGATTGACCTGAAACGTTTTTTGATTAATAAAGAAGTCTAAATTGTACCTCAGTGTGCGGGTTCTACATTGAAATCATGTTCTGCACTTAACCAGAATCCACTGTCGATGTGCATATAGGCTAGTTAATTCTTCGCTAAAGATGGTAAAGGTGACACTGAGAGCCACCAGGGGAATGTTCTGAGTATACAGGTACATTTTCTGTTGCAGAATTGAGAGCACTACTACAAAACAAAGTTTTTTTGGGGTGTAAAAACTCAAACAAACATTTATGTGGGTCCACAAAATCAGTCTCCCATTCATTGTCTATGGAACAGCTCCAGACTTTATACCTGATGACATCACAAGTTTGAGCCTAACTTCTCTGGTTTCTGGCTTTGGGAGAGAGTAGCTCACAATCATCACTAATGTTAACTGATATTTCCTAGGCCATGGAAATAACATATAAGAATGTAAGGTATGTACGTATTTTATTACACAAACAACTTTAGAGTAGACTATATGGATTTGTGATTGGATTGATGTTCATTTGAAGATATATGAAGGGGGAAGGGAGTAGCCTATGTGTGTCTTTTCTAGATGCTTTGAGGGGCAGGGGGCCATTGCAGCTGGTGACCAGTGTAGTTTCTGCAATTATTGTCATACTGACAGGCCTCTTCACAGTGTCTCATTAAGCTTAAGGGAGGGGAGAAGAGGAGAGAGACATTTTGTCTACTGTAGCACAGTGCTAGAGGCAGACAGCAGGTAGGAAAGAGAAAGAGGGTTGAAACATTGAAATCGCCCCAGCCTATTTAGGCACATTTACAATACTTGAGAAAATGGTCATTAGGTGCCCTGTGGTGAAGAGCAGTTTTTGCCTCTCTCTGTGCCCCTCTCCCAGCCTCCTCCAGGCCCTGAGACTGCTCTGAGATAGCTCTCAGCACAGACCTGCCATTCACGACTGGGGCCTCCTGCTCCACTTCAGTCCTCGCCATCCGGCTGGGTGCAGATGTTGACATTGCAGTGACGTGGCCTTATTTACTTCATCTGTCTCTCATTCATAAGCTCCTGTCTGCCCAGAGAGCTGCCAAAAGCACGCACCCTAACCTTAATCATTACTTGTATGGATGTTACATGATACTATGATCCTAGGGGCATGGTGTGATATGCATCAGGTCTAACGTTAAGTAAATGGAATTAACTTTTTGTGTATAACAACTTGCCCTTGCCTCATCCTGAACGCCTGGCTGTGGTTAGCCAGTGGCCTCCAGCAGCCAATTCTGGACCTACATCCACAGGGAAAATAACCAACTGTGCAGTTTTCGTGATAGTCGGAACTAATGTGCCCAAAAATCTCCCTGGTCAAATAGCCAAGTTTTGCAGTCTATTAAACTGCTCTAGTCGAACGATGAAATCTTTCTCCGCAACCATTTCTCCATTCTTTCTTGAACTTGTAAGTTGCATAAGGTCTCTTTCACTTCCCCGTTTTTCATATGTTTTTCCTCTGCCTGATTTTACTATAACTGCTCATGCATGCGGGCACATTTGAACAGTCAATAGCAGAGATGTAGTCTAGACTAGCCAAGGTCACCTGCCACTTTTCACAGAAAGCCTCACTTCATCAGTCTTGGCCAAGGGACAGGGATGAGGACATGAGCACTACTCTGGAAAAGTGAGTCATATCTTGACTATGGCTGCACCATATGGACAAAATATCATTGTGATATGACTTGCAATAACCTAGCCTATATATATATTTTTTTTTAGCTGTGACCAGCAGCTCTATAGCTTGCTCGCTTGGTTGGTTGGTTGGTCCACAAAAGTGTCTCCACCCTCTAGCGGACACAGTTTTCGCCCTAGAAGGCTGATGTGTGTGTGTGTGTGTGTGTGTGTGTGCGTGTGCGCACGCACATGCATGCACACATGGATGCATGCGTGTATGCGGTCGCAGCTATTGCAGATTTGCACTTGTTAAAGACCAGTTTTAAGTTTAGCCTACATTTCTATGACTGAAACACTTGACTAGCTAGGAGAGTATCTCCCATCGGCATTCCCAGTGATGACTAATCTCATATTAAAGTAGCCTATTTCTGGTTCTGGGCTTGTGGGAGGCATGTCTACCAGATGCTTTTTGTTTTATCCATCTACTTCACTCACTGATTGTGTCATTAAAATGTCTAATAATAATGATAATACAATCTAAATTGCAGCCTTTGTGAAATATAGCCTAGATATTGCATTTTGCACAGTAATCTTGCTTCGATATAGGGGCTGTAAGTTTTAGCCTGCCCTTTTACCTGACCTCTTTATAAACGGCATCAAAACGTACCAGTAAAGAGGCCAGGTCAGGTCACCTGAATTCGGAGGCTTTGAAGTCTCCACATTCAAATGCTGTTATCGGGATTCTATTCTTCTGTTGATGCATTGGTTACGGTTAGGCCATATCATCAGATACCGCACAGTTTAGTGTGACGTCATTTCTCCCCACTCCCGTTGTTATTAGTAAGTCAGTCTGTAGGCTATGTGTGTGGGCTCTCAAAGATTGTCATTGTGATTATTTCTCATATAGACTTAAGTGCTCTGGCTTCCTCATTTTAGGGGGGGGGAAGTTGGCTGTGTTGCAGCTTTTTGTTTTAGTTTATTGTGGTTTGGGGTTTTCTTACATTGCGTGAGGCAGAACAGAAAGAGGATATGTGTTATATGTGTTTAGATGGTGGAATGGCAAAGACAAGTGGCTGGGTATTATTATTAGTATTACTTTGTGGCCTAATATATATGTCACATCAGCCATGCTGATTCTTTTTCAACTGCAGTTCTGTATTAAACCTCTAGGGTCTAGATTGTTTAGAACCATTAATGGTGATTGGTTTGTGAGCATTGGGGAACCATTTAGGCTTTGAGGTTCAAGTATATATATAGGACAGTGGGTTCAAGGGGCTCTTTAGATTCTTACGTTTTATAAAGCACCTTTTGTCCCACAATGAACCTCTTAAGAACCATCTTTTTTTTTGTAGCCTAGTTGTTAAAAAGCATCTCAGATTTTCCACTATAGTGCTTTTCAAACGTTTTTTCTTTCTTTCCCTAAAGCAGGTGACTTTGGCCTTTCTAGGCACTAGTCCTTATGAAGAACTCACAGCTTGAATCTAATGAGGCTGCTGAAATGTGCGTGTAGCATATGCACCTCACCCAGAACAGGTGCGGGCTCTGTATGAAACTGTTTGCTTCCTCTTCTGTCACTCTCAAACACCGCACCGCTTTTATTTACTCAAGCCCCCCAGATTTGCGTGGCATCACCGTGCAACCTGGAATGTGTCCTACTCCCAAGACACCTAGAACACACAAGTTCCAACACGTGTCCCACGCCGAGTTCCATCCCCAAGTGGCTTGTTTAGTCCTATTGTGACAGCAGCCTGGGGGGCTTGTACCTGTCAGGATGTATGAGCAGCAGGATGAAGCCAATGTATCCATTTCATCTCTCGCGTACACAAGCTGCCCGGGATCATTATCTCTCGCGGTTAACAAATGAGCTGCTATTTTGCCGGCAACAATGGCTTCTTCCGGGAGAGTGGTATTGTAAAGAGGCATACAGCTAACGGCACGTTACACCCCCAGGTTTTGATTGTTTTGGAGTGTATTGTCTTCCCTGTCCCAACTTCCACGAGCGCTACTAGCTATATGAAGTTGCCCCAAGCCCCCCCGACTCCGCACAGTCCAAACCATAGACAGGTTTTTATTAGCCTATACTATAACGATGGTTGTCGGGAATCCCTGTGCATTGTAAATGTACGGTAATTGGGGAGCAGTGTTGTTGGACCTCATGATGACTGTAGAATAGACAGGCCACCCACCCAGACCTTGACCCTGGCAGCCACAGCACAGAGCAGGGTGTGGACACGGATGTGCTGTTCGCTCCACTGACGCAGGTGGGATTGGGGAAATAGACGCCTTTATAAACAGAGGTATTAAGTTCGGGTGCGTCACAGACTGAGATGGCACACGCTGGTAGAGAGGGAAAGTGTTTTAGCACAGGTACAGTGTACATGTATCCTATATTGTTTTCAGTATGGTTGTTTAGGAAGCAGAACAAGTCTAGCTGGTATTTGATTTCTCCATTGCATACAATTGTGTTGTGGCCTAGTCTCTACATGGCCTAGACTCTACATTATCATATCGCAAGCTGTGTTTTTCATATTGGCTGATAACTTGGTAATGTTGTTGGACTGGTGTATGATACCCTGGGTATCATAATAATATATAATAATAATATATATATATAATTTATTTCCCTGGCTGATTATTGTGAAATCATTACCTGCACATTTTAAATGGGCATGTCTAATGATTTGTATTAATCTTTTTAATTTTTTAATTAAAAATTTTAAAATTATATTTGCCTCTCTATCACCCTGTTATTTGTGAGAGTAGTGATAAGTAGGGCTGTCAGTTGTCTCTAAGAATAGCAATTGAATATGAATAGGCTGAAATTAGGCAAATTCGAATATTGATAATAATAATAACTTATTTTTATATAGTGCCTTTCAAGTAATTTATGTATTAACCATATAATTCACATATTATTACCACATCGAAGCAGGTGTAAAATGCTTACAATTAACACCTTTGTTGTCTGTTGTATTTGCTATTGTGGGGTAGTAACAGGAAACTATCATTCAGCATTGGGCTGTATTGCTGTATTGCTTGTATTGCAGGTGCATTTTTCCAAAATTACGAAAAAGGGACAAGAACCAGTGTTGCGTTTCCAGTTCACCTCATATCAATAATGTTGTTGTTTTTTTTGACTGGCAGTTAGGTATTCAAATTAATAAAAAAAAATAATAATATTGAAATTCATTCCGATCACAGACATCTTGGTCGCAAACAGCAGGTGATTGTAATCACATGGCAGGTGATTATGACAACATTGACCAATGAGCTGTTGCATTGTGCCATATTGTATAGCAAAATATGTCATGAGAATACTATGAGTAGCCTAGATTTTGTATTAAGGCTCATGCCTTGTTGCCTAGCAAGCTAGAGCTTCCTACAGCAAGGCTGAACAAGGAGGGACTTGATCAATTAGCAATCAATTTTGTTCAATCATATTTGTTCTAAACTGGAAAAGTATGACTAGTCTAGATGGTTGGTAGATCATCTGAACCTGAACAATTGGCAGTAGCCTCCCTTTCCACTTGGGCAGTTTGGCTGGTACCAGGGGTGTGTCTTGTGCTGGTACAGTACAATGTTTGAATCAGATTACGGTGGGGTGGTGGATGTAATACCCTCCATCTGCTGCTGTGGGAGTAAATCTAGAGCTTTTCTCAAAGGGTATGAGCCAGATGTTGGGCTATTTAAGGCCCCGCCAAACTGCATCCAGGCTGATGCCTTGGGGTGGCTAACTACTACTACCTACTGTAGGCTAACCTGGTGGCTAAGCTACTGCACTACTGTAGGCTAACTACTACTACCTACTGTAGGCTAACCTGGTGGCTAGGCTAACCTACTGCATTACTGTAGGCTAACTACTACTACCTACTGTAGGCTGACCTGGTGGCTAACCTACGTCACTACTGTAGGCTAACTACTACTACCTACTGTAGGCTAACCTGGTGGCTAACCTACTGCTTTTGCTCACTTGTGTTAGTGCTAGGATCCAGTCTGTCCAGTGTACCCACACAAACAGGAGGCCCCCTTATCAAATATTGATGCAAAAAGAACATTTTGGATAATGGAACAATGCTATTTTCAGCTGTCATAAGATCATAATGCATTGCTGCAATGCTGGTGTGGAATTTCTAAACTTGGCCCTGGTTCAGTGTCCCTTGAAAGGCTATAAATTTGCTCTGAACTTGATGTTACTTATCTCACATGTTGATGCGAATAAATGTGCATTAGATGGGTCAGTGCAAGGCAAAGATAACACATCTTAACTTGTTTGAACTCACAGGTCAAGCCTGTGCTCTGCGTCAGATTGCATCACTTTCCCACCCTCTGCTCTCAATCCTGTGTCCCCACTTCCTGTCTCACAGCTGGCCTGCCAACTTAGTCTCCCATGACCCTTTGCTGCTCCATTGCAGTTCTGTTTTGAGAGGATTTAGGACAGCAGGGACGAGATGTGGTCTCCTGGGTTTTAGTCGCTGTGTGATCCAATCTCACCGAAGCCTGGTCATCTTTTCACTGGTCTTATACTGCCCCGAGCCGTCCATCCATGGTCCAGCCTTTTCCAGGCTCCCGATCTACCCTGTGGCTAAAATGCGTGTGTGTTTTGTGGAAGTTAGAGGAAGTGCAGCAATGCCGGAGGGGCTGAGTGAGCAGCAAGCACACAGAGCACATTCCTGAAGGCACCAGAGCCCTGTGATTTTAGCAGGCTGTCACAGGGATTAGGTTACTCTGTCTGCCCCTGTGAGCTCATGCTGTCGCTGTCTCCATGCCTCCACACACTCCCACCCAGCAATGGCACAGTTTCTGCAATCAGCTCCCACCGCAAAAGAACCGAGACCCGGATCCATTAGTAATTGAGGCGCTTTAGCCTACCTAATGTATTGGACTTCATACAACCTCCATGTCTCGAGACTTTATCGTTATCAAGAGGTTTAGGTCCAGGTGGCGGCATTATGCTGAAAAATCTATGCAAAACACATCACAACTTCTTTTGAAAACACTGCTCCTTTAATTTCGTCCCTATTTATTTTCCAATATGTCCCTGCTGTTAAAATGTGTCGCCTCCCAAGGCCACTGAGAGTGCTCCGACTCTCTCACAAGGTGTCAATTGCTGTGGAGACATTAGGCCTCATGGCAGCAGCTGTAGACGTAAAGGATGTGGTGAAGTCATGTCAACTCTTATCTTCTCACTGTCACATACAATAACTCACAAAGGTGCACCCTGGGAGCAAACTGTACTGCTCTCACCGCTGCTGTGTGCATTTGTTGCGGTTCAGAGTTGCTTGCAGCGCTGTTTAAATCTCTCTATGTTACACTCCATTCTTTTCCAACCAATTTCTTTTAGACACAGGAGAGAAAAGCCTTACCCTACTACCCTTTCAAAGGTCCCCTATCCTAAAAATGGCCTTTTCCTGTGTTTTGCATTGGTTTTACACAACAACGGGTTGTCCCAACACTGAGAAATGTGAAATATGTACTTGGTGCAGTTTCTGCAGTTCATCTGTGACAAGAACCCTCCCTATTGAAACAAGCCATTCAGAATTGCATGGTCGTGTGTGTGTGTTGTGCACACAGAAACAACCCGTCAAGGATATGACTGAAACAGAGGGGTTTATAGGCACGCTAGAAATGCTTAATCTGAGTGGCATTTTCAGCAAGGAAATTCAAAGACATGTTTTGGGGACCTCAGAGACCTATATTAACTTGTTGAATAGGAGTAGAATATGGGGCCTTTAACACGGTTATGATGGCACTTGACAGAGTTGGGTGGCGGCCCTGTATCTGGAGAGGTGAAGTTGTTACCAGTGTTGGCACTCGGAGAGCATGAGTGGATTACTGATAGTGACACGGGATGACCTGTTGTTGGCCCACAACTACCGCCTCTGCAGGAGATAAGGCGGGACCACTCTCAAGTCAGCCTGGAAAAGAATAGGCTGGCTTTGCCTCATTGGCTTGCCTCTGATTTACTGCTGTGCGTTTTGAGAACACTTTAAAGGGCCACTTCGCCGATTTTCAACCTTAATCCTATCGTTCTGGTTTGAGGAGGACATGTGATAAATTAGACGTAAAAGTACCCATGTGTTCTGTGTCTTGAGAGCTCGGCCACATCGCCTGTAGGCTATAGACTATGACTGGCTCCAGGCTAATTGACCTAACTTGGTAGAAATCAGGAAAGATTTTGATTAACACCAGTGCCGCCATACCATACGCAAGATTGTCTCTATGGGCTACGTTTGGGACTAAACGTCAACGAACATCCAAGTTCAGGACTGGGACTACACACTGTTGTGCCTCATGCCAATGTTGGGCCCCAGAGTTTGTAGAAGAACCGTGATTGGCAGAGAGGATGCTGCAGACCCCTCCCCCCTTGTTCCACTCACGCAGCTGTGTCAGGCAGAACAAAATTGGGCTACCGGTGTAACGGTTGGTGTATTATCGTAATTCTGTGGTAGCAGGAGACATGCCATGGCTTGAGGAATGCTACCAACATGACCGCTGTTTGTTAATTTATTTATCTCAGAAAAGCCTGGGCTTACGGTTACCAATTGAAAAAAATAACATAAAATAATAAAATACAAAAAGGATTAAAAAAAAATCTTTCTCCATTTAGAATGTTTGTTTGAATGCTGTCTCCTCGCCTGTCTTTATTAGAGTTTCTGACTTTGATGCGCTGATTCTCATCCTACATCTAACTTTCTACTATGCTATATGTTCTATATGTGGTGCAGACATACTACTGCGTCAAACTATCAGATTTTCTTTTTTAACACCAGGCACAGAATATTCCAGTTACACTGCCGTGCCCCTCCAGAGCCCCGCTGTGGCCCACAGTACGTTCCCTCATTTAAATGTGCATGAGATACAGTTCATTCTCTCATTTTAATCATTTTGTGCCCATAATAATTCTTCAGCCCTAATTAACTTAACATGTTCCAACAATAAATAAAACATGCACACATTTCCTGATGACGTTCACACTATTCAATAAAGCATGTGTGTATGCACAATTTAACCAAGGAAAGAAAGAAGTTTCAGCCACTGATCCCCGGCACCAAAGCCACAAACACCCATCCTTCTTACTTGTGCAAAACATCTATTTGCTTTATCTTTCATCTCTTGCGATGCTTTCTCTGATGCCTGTCCCAGGGTGCTTCATTACCACCGTCAGGCCTACATTTTCTTTGCTGCTGCTGGACTCCACAGCTGTCCCTGTCCCCAGGTTGAGGTAGAATACATCAGACACATTCGTAGAAAGACCCTTCGTCCCTCTCTTAATAAAATTCTTAGTTGATGAATAACTACAGGGTTTTGTCAAGCAGGCTGGCTAACTGAATAGTTTAATGAGCCTAGCAAATCTATGAAAGTGGTAGTTTGTCGTCTTTGCATGCCATCGTGCAAAATCGGTGCTAGTGTTCATTATAGAGACTACATTTATAAATATTGATGGCAAAAATGAGCTCATAATTTTCAGAAATAAATTAAAATACAAAAAATGACTTGGCCCATGAAAAATCATTAATTACCAAGACCTCAACAGGCAATTAGTTGACTAATTAATTAGGTCTAACTGTCTTAATGGGCAGCCCAACAGATCTGACTGTTGCATACCGTTTTATTTGGTAAGCAAGCCCCTCCCATTTCAGGCTACATCAAATATAGTTTTGCAAAGCCCCTTATCCCTCCTTGGCTGATATTGAAGAAACCCACACACAACACATTAAAGTTTTCCACAGTCATACTAATGGATGTTGTGTGAAGCTGTTTTATGCTGATTGTTGATGAGATGAGAGGTTGATGAGATTGGCAATATGCCAGATTCTTCAAAGTCTTCTTCTCTCATTGTATGTGTTGTGAGGTTGTGTAGGGGGGGTGTATTGGGGAAGCTGTTATCCTGCCAGGCGGCAGGGTAAATGGAGATCTCTGGGATGAATGTGACACTCTTTGAGCGATTTGACCCATCTGACCCTGGTTTTTAATGCACTGGCCCATCGGCCTTCGTTCTGTTTGCAGCTGCGCGATTAGCCAGGAGCATCTGTTGCCTAACTTCTTGATCCCCCTTCACATCTGCACTGTGTCTTAAATCACTGTGGTGTTAATGTGCTCTCAGCCACAATGTGTGTGTGAGGGGAGGGGGCAGATGAGGGTTGGAGGGTGGGACTGGGTTGCAGTCTGCTGTCTGGAAATGGGAGATAGGTCTATATCGGAAAGGGATGGCCTACACCGCCTACCTCTATGATTCCTTCGTGCACATAGGCATTGTGGAGCAGAGAAAGTAAGGAAAAGTTGTGGACTGTATGTTTTGAGCATAGGAGAATGGAAATGGGG